>CADEBD010000615.1:0-21736 GCA_902825455.1 Arctia plantaginis
AAAGCGGGTCGGATGACAAATTCGTAAAGATAGACATACTCGCAATGCCGCTTAGTTTGGAATTTCCCTTTTTAACTAAATATCAATTTTATTTAAAAAGGCAAATCCTTTCCTAATGCTATAGGACGTGCATTCCAAAAGGGGACCCCTTTCAGTTTTCCCCAAATTTTTATAAAATTTTGTCAGGCCTCTTTAGAATCGGTTTTCAAATTGGAACCCCCTACCTTGTAAAGGACGTTGACCTGGGGAAAGTGTGCAAAGGCGAGCAATAGGTACCGTAGGGACTGCGACAAAAGATTTTAGAGGAACGCTTAAAATGTTAAAAATTACCCATTAAAACATCGCAGGATGAAGGGATTTTATTAAAACCTAAAAATACAAAGCTCAAATATAATTTAAAATATAAAAGGAATTTCCTCCTCCAGGAAAGGCGTATCACCCGGGGGACACAGCTTCGCATAGGCTCACACCCAGTTGGTAGCCTATCACACTTGAAAAATCTGTTGTTGCGATATGGAACAAGCTTCCGGAAAATGTTGTGACCTTTTAAAGTCAGTAACAGTTTTAAGTGCCAACAGATTAGGGTTTGAAAAGCACAACCCTTTGGAAAAACAACCGTTTAATCATGTACACGGAACTTTACATCCAAATTTACTCCAGGCAGTGATGTGGACACATCAGCAATTTTCCCCCTGTCGTCCATAATACCTAAAAAATAATAATAAAATAAAATATAAAAATAAAATAAACTTTTTTCTGAAAACAAAACAGCATAAACTTAAATAAATTAGAATTTAATACAACTACAAAAATATTACTTTTTTAAAATTTTTTTTAGGGGAAAACCTATACTACCTTCTGTGGTCAGGTGTCTGTGAGACTGTGATATTTTTGAGTGGCGTGACGGGTGATCCATTATTTTGGGTTTCCTATGTTTTGCATGCAACCAAGGGGCCTTCAATCTTAACATCATAGATAGATAGCTTGTGGGATGAGAGTTGTCGCTGTGTCCCCACAGAAAGGTACCCTCAGCATTTATGGGGGGACTGGTCCGTCCCAGTACGTTTTTTAGTCCCCCCAGGGTATTGATTTGACGCCGACAGCCGAAATTCCCACGGATATCCTTATGTGGTTGTCATTCATGTATGACACAAGGATTATTTGGTAAGTAGCTATATTGTAATAACAATTAACGTTGCACAACAAAAAACAAACAACCAAAAACTTAAAAAACTAAAATTTGATTATCACGTATTAACACAACTAAGTTTTGCTTATTTTAGGTTATTTTTATTTTTACCCTATTTATAAAAACTACATCTATTTTGGTTTTTTCAAAAATTGTGAAAGTATGCAAAGAGAAAAGAGAAAGACACCGCATAGTTTGCTGATCCTCTCAATCAACCCCCGTCAGGAGCACAACCGGGCGGGAAGAGCAGGGTCTGACCCATGACTTGCTACACAGTGCTGGAATCACTGCTGATGGAAATAACCTCAGAGGTATGTAAATTTGACTGGTTTTTTTTATTGTTCGGGGATGTATTTTCTGAGGTGCTTTTTAAAAAATGAATATGGTTTTAATTTCCCAAATTGGCGGTGGTATTGATTCCACACGGTTGCTGTATTTTAAAACTACCACAAACGCTCCCGTTCTGGCCCTGGTATGCTGATGCTTGGCTGATGGTCTATGGAGTATGAGAAGGGGTTTATGCTCCGTCTATTTTCTCATAAAATAGGGGGACTGTTTTTTTTTAACTACCCAAACAGTAAGCTGGCTAAAGCGCTTCCTTTCGGGTTCCATCCTTACAATATTATTTTCATTCAAATATGGTTTTTGAATTTCTAACACCAACCGGGAAAAGGACTTTTATCGAAATGTCACCTACGGGTTTCTCGCCGAAAGAAGTACCGTAGGCGCGTTTTTAATTCGGACTTAAGTGATAATGTTTCGTCTCCTACCGGTGTGAAAAATGTGGGGGAGTACAATACTGGATTAGTATCAACCACTGATTTTTTGGGCAAAATTTTAATGAATTTTAATGATCGGGGACCCGGATGAATTAGTAAAAAAAACGGGCGATTATGGATATTACTCAACAAATTCCCGGTTGTATTTTTGTTAGCAAAAAATCCTCTGCAACGAAACAAGTTGGGAATTTTGAGCGACAAATGGGGGGTATCGAAACTAACAAACGAGTTTAAGACGCGGAAAAAATTAAAGTTTTCGATTACCACCTAAATTGCTCCGTCCCCCGGTCCCTACTGAAGCGCGCGTTCCTAGGCCTTGTGTCATTGCCATCCCTAGGGAACGCTTAGGGGACTAGCGAACCCGTCAGAAACAAAAAACTCTCATAAAGGCTTTTAAAACCCGACGATGGGGGATTTCAAAATTGTGGGCTTTAAAAAACCTCTAAGGCAGGGCGTCGTGTTACGTGTAGCTAACAAACGGAGCTTAGAAACTGGAATTGTGGACCCCATTAAATCAGAGGGTTGCGCTAGAAAACCAAAGGCCGTGGGCCCCGATTTTAAAAAAGACGTCCCCGGGTTCTAGGGAAAGATCGGCCTTCCAACAGCCTTATACCGTCAGAAATAAAGGGACGAATTAAAATTAAGTGAAACGTTTTTATTAAGAAAACCAAAAAATTGTTAGGCATCGAAAACTAGAAAATGGGGCAAGGAAAGGGCTTAGAATTAGAGGCACAGTTCGGAAAATCTAGCCAACACAAAAGAAAACTTATAACGGGGCCACATGTAGATTATAACGATGTAGAAGTAGTTCTTTTCTTAAATTGTCAGAAATTCGGTCTGAAAAATTTTTGCACCATTAAAACCCCTATTGTGCTTTTTGCGCCGCCGCACACGAAACGCGACTTGTCCCAGAAAAGAAAAACCCAGTTTTTAAAACCCCACGTGCGCACGTGTAAGCGGTTCAAAAAACCATCTGCCCATCGATGGGGGCCATACGACTGTCCCACAAAAAATTTAAAAGGAACAGTATTTTAAAACCATACGAAAGTTTAACTTATTTAAAAAAAAAAAAAAAAAAAATTTTAAAAGAGTAACTTACTAATAATGAAAAATTTTTTTCGAAGGCCGTTAAATTTCATAACGATAAAATCAGAATTTTACCGTTTAATTTTTGAAAAAAAGTTTGCTTGTCCTTTTCAAGAAAAAATATCAGAGCGCTCACTTGCGTCGTAATGTAGTACAGCTTTACTCCGTTTGCAGGGGTGGGATATATGTTTCAAGTTCTAATTTTACGGTAACATCTTTGCGTAATCTTTGACCACCCTGCGCCCTTGCTGAGATCTCATCCTCTACCTGTAAGGTTTAGTAGTGAGCTGCTATTTTTAATATTCCATCCTATTGATCCTCACTTACACATTTCGTACTCTTGCAGTTCCTCGTGGGGCATAAAATTATCATTGGGGCCCATGTCAAGCGTATCTTCATTTGGTATGGCAATTGCGTTCAACCCACACGGTTCGAGTTGTGCGGTTTAAGATTTCATGCGGAAAAGAATCTATTTTTCACAAAACCCCCGATGCACCACAACTTTTTGCAACCCAATGGGTGAGTTTCTATTTTACGTGAGCTTACGCGGGCGCTCTTTGATATCCGGATGGTGTCCTTCCGACGCTCGTAGTGATCACCGCTTGATCGTGTACGAAAACATCAAAGGGTTGCAAGGGTCCACAAAAGGCCCCTATAATTTTTGATATAAAACTAAAGGGGCGAACTGGGCTTTGTTGGTTCACTCTTTGCAACTCATACCAAAGACTTCAGTCCCGTAGTTTATCCTGAGGGAAAACGCAGAAATACTATAGAAACTTTACATATGCGCTGATGTAATATTGGTCGCGGGTCATCCTAACACTCGTAGATGGATTGGTGGGAAAGATAGATTACCCAAATACGTAAAGCACCGGAAAGCCGTAGAAAAAAAACACTATTAAAAAACGTAACGTAACAGGGTTTGTACAACAAAGCTCTCATTGGGTGTTCTATGATAATATTATGTATTTTACAAAAAAAAAAAATTATATTTGTATTTTTACAGTTGTCTAGTACCCCTTTCAAGCTCTGCTTATTTGGGACTAGATGCCCTTGTGTGAATGTGGTGAATTTTATATTATATTATTATATTTTTTAGAGTTGCCAGGGGCCCACACAGAGTCTGTGGAAAAAATCCCGAGAAAAAATTTAATTTAGAAAAATTGTTGATAAACTCGATAGAGAGGGCCCCCTGGACCTTTTATACGAATTAAGGCAATAGTCAATCGACCCTTTCATCAAAGAACACAAAATTTAAAAAAATATACCCCAAAGGGGTAGAAAAACGCAGAATATCTTTTGACTCACTCGTACTGACATCGACCGGGGGAAAAGACACTGGTCTCACCGACAGATAGGCATGGGCCATCGAACCCCCATATCTCCCAAAGTTGATTTACCATCTTAGACGAAATTTCTCGGTATCATTAATCCTTGCCGCTAAACAAGGCTTTGGGGGATGATAAAATATCTAACAAAAAGATAAAAGAAGCTTGTAAACTTTTGGGTGACACGATTTTTTACGTCTTTAAACGTTTCATTTTCTGAAGGAAAATTTCCCCGATTTGGCGTTGCGGTAATATTTGTTAAAAAACCAAAAAAAATGGCGACAAACCACCCGGGTATCCAAAACCTACCGACCAATCACATTGTTTTCCATCGTTTGGGAAAACTTTTAAAAGCTTTAGTGCCCCGGCTTCGCCAGGGGAGTCAATTTCATGAAAAACAATTTGGGGTTTAGTTTGGGAAATCGAAATGACGCTGTTATATCGGTTAGAAGTTTGTCACAGGGTCAAAATTTCAATACGTGCTGGTATTTTCTTTGATAATTTGGGGCCCCTTTGACAAAGCTGGTGCCCATGCTGTTGCTGAAAATTAAAATCACGGGGTGCTTTTAAAAATTTTATTCCCTTATCTCTTTGTATTTTTACAAGGTCAACCCAAACTAAGACTTGGTCATCATTCTGGTCGAAGGCGCTTACAATGGGGTGTCCCCAGGGGTCGGTGCTAGGTCCATACTTGTGGAATATCGGTTCGGATTTTTTTGCGTACCAAAACCACCGGAGTACTCTGAACACGTATGCTGATGAGGTTATTACGGTGGAATGATACTAGGGGGGGCTTTAGAGATTAGCCAATAATTTTGAATTATATCTCAAGGGGTTTGGGGAAAGTAATCGCTTAACTTTTGCCCCCCAAAAAACCTTCCAGCACTTTTTAAAAGGTAACGTAAACCCCGCCGAGCATTAGATTTGACAAAGTTCCCGTAAAAAAAAAAACCCCAGTGTTTATCTAGGATTTGTTTTAAAAGAAATTTTCATTTACGAAAATTAAAATAATAATGAAAAGTTAAAAAAAAGTTTCTGTGCATTGACAAGGAACAAACTGCGACTGGGGGCTATCATTTAAACATAAAGATCATATACGGAGACTTTATTTAGGTTCTTGTGCTATGGTGCACCTTAGGGGCCCATGGGCGGCCGTAGGGGCTGCCGTCGCAAACTGTTACAAGGCCCAAAGACTTTCACTGAATTTTGTGTAAGGATATAGGACGGTTAGCATGAGGTTTGCCGGGGTTGGCGGGGTGCTCCGGCGATCTCGAGGTGCAGAGCGTGCAGCCCTGTACTATTCAAGACAAAAAACATGGAAGCGATATTTTGGGGCGCGGGGGCGCGGTAAAATTACGATTGCTTCAAAGCAGCCCGATGTCTTAACGACCTCTAGACAATGGCAAAACGGGGGGGAAAACATCCAAGGGGCGCCATCTTTACAATTCTTTTCCCTTGTTCGCGAAAAGGGGTTGTCGAGGAATGGCTTTAGGGGATAAATGGTCGCTCAATTTCTTCGGGTCATGGTAATTTAAAACACCTTTTTTCATTTAAATTTTCGAGTCACCAGTGTAATGTCAACACCTAACTCTCACTAGAACATCTGTCATCAATTCTGGGGGAAGTAGTCTTTGGTATAATGAACGTAAAAAATGCTAATACCAGGGGACTTGGGGGGGTATATATGTAACGGTTCATTTTGCCCATTCAGTAATTTGAACATTTGTCTTTTTTTGTTTTGTTAAGTAGAATTTTTTGTCGTTTCTTTTAGTGCCCATGGTCGAGGGGGGGACGAGAGTAATAATCGATGTTGTTCGCCCGGGATTAGTTAGTCGATTTAGTTTTTTCTTGTCCGGGCAACATTTTTTTTACGTTCTAGGGAAACGACAAGCTTTTGCTCTGGCAACACGTTAGGTGACTTTTGGAATTTCGGCCGAGTGAAATGAAGCGGAGCTAGTTTTTTGTAATTTAATTTATTAGTAATCCTTATTTATTTGATATGGACGAGGGCCTATTACCTCTTTAAATGTTTGGCCAACCTAGTTAAGACTCGAGCTATTGGTTCGAGTGATTATTTTTATTGAAAAGGTAAGTTTTGTTCGGCCACGTGCTTCACGCTTGGCTTGGCGGAATTTGTGGTTTTAACTCTTTGTTTAATTGGTTACAGGCAATGCTTATAATGCCGCTGCTTAGTTTGTGAAACATTTTGGGACCCTGGTAAGTATATATGATTTCTTGTCAGAGTTAGGATTCATCTTGTGCGATAGGCTTTTAACCTATAATTTTTCCTTATTTGCAGATGAATCAGGGTTTTTTTTTAGTTTATATCTAAAGTTTTAATTGTGCTCTGGTTTTCCTTTTATACCTAAATTTCTTTACATTCTTATTGGAATGTCATTGCGTGGCATTTCGGATTTTTGTCTCTCGCCGGAGTTTAACCCCAAGAAATTAGTTTGCTGTGGAGCACCGGATTGGTAGAAAAAGCTGCTTAGCTGCACGCCATTGTCTGGAGCCTGGGAGTGCTAACCCGCCTCTTCCACCACGTGGGAAACCGGAGTGAGGAAGTTTCGGAGTTGGTTTGATTTCATTTCATTCGGACTGAACCAAGGTCATCGGTATGTGTTTTGTTATATTTTTCTTGGCGACGTGGCATTGAATACTGCAGGTCCCCAAGGGGTGTTATTTTTATTGGAGAGTAGGTCAATGCTATGTCTTACCCTTAGAGTTTAATCGTTTTGTCTATTAAATCTTCATGTGACTCTTTAAATCTTATTTAACCTTATATTTTTATTGGAAAGGATTGCAATTAATGACAGTACTATTTGTGTATAAGAATTACCTATTGTAATTAGAGACATAAGACACATTGTACTCTACAGACACTACGGGATAATAAACAGCCATTAGAACTTAACATCTTGTATTCATTAGCTTGCCTCCCGCCTTGTTTTAAAAAAGGTTCGGTGGCTGGCTGAGATGTTCGAGGTATTTGTTGTGTTTTGTGGTGGGTTCTGTGTTCTTTTAAGGTGGGATCTGGCGCCCGAGACTTTTATTTTGTTATTTTGTTTCTATTTGATGCCACCAGTCTAGTTTTTATTTCTTTAAACAGACCCACACCATATAATATAATTTTTTTATTTTTTATTATTACAATTGTCGCCAGCGCTCAGGGACGGAAGTAGTGTCTGTGGGTTAATTAGATAACTGATTAGATACTGTCTTACTGCATCCTACTTTTGTACCACATACCTTGTGTATTACTTGCTTTGTAATTTTAATTGTATTATCATGTAATTGAGTGTTATTTTTTACAATTTTTCAACATTAGTTTACAACATTGTGACTTTCCTTCACAATGTTATTTTTGCTTTAACAAACAACAATAATTTAAGTTATACTGCTGCCTATTGTATTCTCAATTAAGGGTATAGTTACTGAAACATTTTGTGTTACAATTTAATAGCTTTGAATGTTAATTATAAGTCTGCTCAAGAAACACTTTGGAATTATTATAGTGTAACTTGTTGTAATTAAGATTAACTTAACTTAGCTTAACCTTACTGTTATTAATTGGTTACTAGAACAATTGTTAGTGGTTACTGCAAATCCTTAAATCCTTTTTAATACAGAACTTAGATATTTAAATTAAACTTAGCTTTTTTCACTTCACTTTTAAATCAATTTAGACTTTTCTTTACAATATTCAACTTTTAAATAAATTTGAACCTGGTTGTTCACAATATTTAACTTTTAAATAAATTTAAACTTATCCTTTCATAACATCTAGCTTTTAAATAATTTAAACTTAGGTTTTCACAACAGTGACTTTGAATAAATTTAAACTTAATTAACTTTAAAGAACTTAACCTTTGAACGGCTGTTTTGGAATTTTGTGGTTAATGTCGGTTTGTATTGTGGACAAGGAGGCTCCACCTTCAACGTCGCCTGCCAATGTGGATGTTGGCACAGCTGCGGATGAGTCAGCGGAGATGAAGCATCCCATTAGATTTGTCATATGTCCGTGATACTCCTGCTCTTGCACCAAGTCTGCCTTCGTTCAACAGCATGAATGAACACGTTAGGGAGGAATATGCCTGCCTAGACTACGAAGCTGCCTGATTAACTAGGAGCAAGATAATCTTTGACGGTAAGACCTGTGTTAGAGAATTTTGTCACTCGTGTGATTAGTAGTGAGGATTACTTTTTATTCAGGAACTTTCATGAGGCCGTGTTGATTGGTTCGTTCGCTGATCTGCTTGCTGGTACTGCTGCCAAGTGGTTTGGGACTATTCGTATGTAGATCTCTTCGTGGGTTGAGCTTAAGGCTGCCTTGCTTAGACGTTTTGATAGGCCGGACCATGATAGCTGTTAGGAGTATGAACCTGCGCATTCGCAAGCAAAAGCCTAGTGAGCCCCTTCTAGTTATGAAAATTTCAGGGGTTGATGACCACACATTGTATAAATTTTGTAAGAATAAATTCAATCCGGATAGAAGATTAAATTGGAAAATTGTTATTCCTAAGGAACTTATTCTTGATACTATTAAGTCAAACCATGATGATATTAATTCTGGTCATCTTGGGATTCATAAAACCATTAAGAAATTAAAACAACATTATGTTTGGAACAGTATGTTAATGATGTTCAAAATTACATTGGATCTTGTGACCTTTGTAAAGCCTATAAGCACAGCACCTCACATAAATATATTCTTTCGGTTGTAGATGTTTTCACAAAATTTTGCTGGGTTTTTCCATTAGTAAAAGCAACTACCTTATCCATTTGTAAAATCCTTGAAAAAGAGATATTTCTTAAATTTGGTTGTCCTAAATTAATAGTTTGTGATAATGGTACTCAATTCACTTCTAACACATTTTGTAGATTTCAATGAAAGGTTACAACATTACTAAAATTTTTTATAACACATTGTACACACCCCAGAATAACCCTGTGGAGAGGTACAATAGACAGTAGAGACTTGTATTTCATGTTTTGTTAAGAGGACCAACGTTCTTGGGCTAAATTTTTGCCTCACGTCCAATTAGCTTTAAATGGTAGTGTGAATTTGGCTACTGATTTTACTCCTAATTTTCTCATGTTTGGTAGAGAGTTAATTTGTTGATGCTTCTCTACACCGTTTGGTAAATTTTTTTGTTAGTTTAGACCAACTTGAGTTTGTTAAAGGGATTCTTGTGCCCTTTCTTTTGGATCACTTAGTGATATTTTTTGTTAGAGTTGAGTCACATTTGTTAAAAGCGCATTGCTTTATATTAAAATTATTAATATTATTTGTTGCTATTATATATTAAAATTGTTTAATATTATTTGTTACTATTTCTATTTCTTTTGATGTTGGTGATATTGTTAGGGGAAGAAGTTTTGTTCAGTTTAGCGCTCCAGCATATTTCGGCAAAGCTTGCACCTAAGTTATTAAATGTAAAATTATAGAAAAGATTTCAGATAACGTTTACCTTTTGCAGGACCTTTCAAGAACACCATTGGTCGCTATCATATTAAGGATATTATTAAATATTAAAATTACACTATTTGGTCATTAACTTTAGATCTTAATTTGATATATTTGTTGGATTCTACCTTTGTGTGAGGAAGTATGTAAATGGATGTATGCTAGATTATGGTACTTTGTATGTGGATGTAGTGTGAGGCATTCTTAACGGTATATTAACTTTGGGGTTTAAAAGTTCAAAAGTTTACTTAGGTCATTTTGGTTTATTAAGTTGGAACTTCTTTCATAATAGGAACCACATCCAAGGAATATTTTGTTTGTATTTTATTTGTGTTTCTACCTAGTGTAGAGTGTTTTGTTGGAGTTAGGTTCGCCCCCTTTTCAAGGGTTGAACGGGTTGTTTGTTGGATTCACACTTTATTCAGGTGTTGAATGATTTGTTTCTTGTTGGTTTCACACCTTTTTTTTTTTCAGGTGATGATTGGGTTGTTAGATGGATTCACGTTTCTTTAAGCATTGAATATTTTTGTTTGGTCTCTGTTGTATTGTGCCCGGTAGTTCGGTGGTGTTGTGCCGATCACAATACACAGGTTTTTTATATTCACACCGTCTTGTTGTGTTGAATATTTTTGTTTGGTTTCTGTTGTATTGTGCCCGGTAGTTCGGTGGTGTTGAGCCGATCACAATACACAGGTTTTTTATATATTCGCACCGTTTTGTTGTGCTGAATATTTTTGTTTGGTTTCTGTTGTATTGTGCCCGGTAGTTCGGTGGAGTTGAGCCGATCACAATACACAGGTTTTTTGTATATTCTCACCGCCTTGTTGTGATGAATATTTTGTTTGGTTTCTGTTGCATTGTGCCCGGTAGTTCGGTGGGGTTGAGCCGATCACAATGCACAGGTTTTTTATATATTCTCCCCGCCTTGTTGGGATGAATATTTTGTTTGGTTCGACATGTTTGAAATGTGTTTGAATGTTAGGGTGAAGCCATTTTGCAGCCCATTAGAGTCGGTGACGAGGGTGTCCAACCGCACTTCGTGGATACTGGTATCTTTTTAGATATACAGTTTCCAATGGAAGCAGTTTTGTAGTGTATTTCGTTGTAGTTTGCAGCTCCATTAGAGTCGGTGACGAGGGTGTCCAACCGCACTTCGTGGATACTGGTATCTTTTTAGATATACAGTTTCCAATGGAAGCAGTTTTGTAGTGTATTTCGTTGTAGTTTGCAGCTCCATTAGAGTCGGTGACGAGGGTGTCCAACCGCACTTCGTGGATCTTGGTATCTTTTTAGATATACAGTTCCCAATGGAAGCAGTTTGTGTTGTATATTTTGTTGTGTTTGAAGCTCCATTAGAGTCGGTGACGAGGGTGTCCAACCGCACTTTTTGGACTTTCCAGTCCTAATGGTAGCTTGGTTTAGGGATTTGTTTTTGGGTTTGTGTGATTCTGTTGTAGAGTTTTTTTTGATCTTATATTTAGTTTCCTAGTCCTTTTTGGCGTATGGATTTTTGTATTCCTGGAGTTTGTAGAGTTTTAGTAGAGTTTTTTTGGTAGAGTCAGTTTTGGAGTTTAGATATTTTGCAACCTTTTTGTTTGATATGTTTGTTGAGTAGTGACTTTTCAGCATAAAAGAAAGAGTCCTTTCTTTTATTTTTTTTTGGGAAGGTATGTAATGTAACGGTGCATTTCGCACCATTACAGTAATTTGAACATTAGTCTTGCTTTTGTTTTGTTAAGTAGAATTTTATGTCGTTTCTGCGAGTGCCGATGGTCGAGGGGTGGACGAGAGTAATAATCGATGTTGTTCGTCCGGGATTAGTTAGTCGATTTAGTTTTTCTTGTCCTGGCAACATTTTTTTTACGTTCTAGGGAACGACAAGCTTTTGCTCTGGCAACACGTTAGGTGACTTTTGGAATTTCGGCCGAGTGAAATGAAGCGGAGCTAGTTTTTGTAATTTAATTTATTAGTAATCCTTATTTATTTGATATGGACGAGGGCCTATTTCCTCTTTAAATGTTTGGCCAACCTAGTTAAGACTCGAGCTATTGGTTCGAGTGATTATTTTTATTGAAAAGGTAAGTTTTGTTCGGCCACGTGCTTCACGCTTGGCTTGGCGGAATTTGTGGTTTTAACTCTTTGTTTAATTGGTTACAGGCAATGCTTATAATGCCGCTGCTTAGTTTGTGAAACATTTTGGGACCCTGGTAAGTAATATATGATTTCTTGTCAGAGTTAGGATTCATCTTGTGAGATAGGCTTTTAACCTATAATTTTTCCTTATTTGCAGATGAATCAGGGTTTTTTTTTTAGTTTATATCTAAAGTTTTAATTGTGCTCTGGTTTTCCTTTTATACCTAAATTTCTTTACATTCTTATTGGAATGTCATTGCGTGGCATTCGGATTTTTGTCTCTCGCCGGAGTTTAACCCCAAGAAATTAGATTGCTGTGGAGCACCGGATTGGTAGAAAAAGCTGCTTAGCTGCACGCCATTGTCTGGAGCCTGGGAGTGCTAACCCGCCTCTTCCACCACGTGGGAACCGGAGTGAGAAGTTTCGGAGTTGGTTTGATTTCATTTCATTCGGACTGAACCAAGGTCATCGGTATGTGTTTTGTTATATTTTTCTTGGCGACGTGGCATTGAATACTGCAGGTCCCCAAGGGGTGTTATTTTTATTGGAGAGTAGGTCAATGCTATGTCTACCCTTAGAGTTTATCGTTTTGTCTATTAAATCTTCATGTGACTCTTTAAATCTTATTTAACCTTATATTTTTATTGGAAAGGATTGCATTAATGACAGTACTAATTTGTGTATAAGAATTACCTATTGTAATTAGAGACATAAGACACATTGTACTCTACAGACACTACGGGATAATAAACAGCCATTAGAACTTAACATCTTGTATTCATTAGCTGCCTCCCGCCTTGTTTTAAAAAGGTTCGGTGCTGGCTGAGATGTCCGAGGTATTTGTTGTGTTTGTGGTGGGTTCTGTGTTCTTTTAAGGTGGTATCTGGCGCCCGAGACTTTTATTTTGTTATTTTGTTTCTATTTGATGCCACCAGTCTAGTTTTATATTTTTTAAAACACACCCAACACACACATATAAATTTAATTTTTTTATTTTAATTATTACAACTATGGGGATCTTGTGTCAACTAGGGTGAATTTCCGTGCGTTTAGGCGATTCTGCCATACATATTATAGAAATCAAACATAGCTCACGTAGGACCCGTAATATTTGTGGCCGTGGTGCTTCCCTGTTTAAAAGGGTGTATGCCCTTTTTACTTCATTTTGTCTCCCGCTTTGCTAAGGAGGGAAGTGGATTTACTGTATTTCCAACTCCTCCAATTTTCTTCTGATTAATTTCGTTGCGGGTTCCAAGACAGTTTAATTTCTTCCTGGGACTTCCCGAGTGTCATAACTCGGTGTGTTCGTGGGTCACTGCTGTGGATCCTGGTGTACAGGAGTTACAGCGGTGGGCGTGTGGGTGGGATTAGTCCCATAAAAAAAAAAAAAAAAAAAAAAAATGGTGTTACATGATGACGACTAGGAATCCTAAAGCAGTAACGAGCACAGGCATTTTGAACTCTTTGTATGAGGTTTTTTGTTCTGGCTAATAAGCATGGACCATATACTACATCACAGTAATTGAACTCTGGATAGCACCAGACTGTCTATTAATTGTTTCCTTAATGGTATACTGAGGTAGTTACGGATGTTATATAAAATTTTTAACCTATAAAAACAATTCCTGACAACATTACTAACATGTGCTTCAAATCTCAGCTCTGGGTCCATTAGTAGTCCTAAGTTGTTAGCTTCATCTACCCTTGCAATCTTTTGTCCGTTTATGATGATAGCAGGGTCCAGCCTGCAGTATAGACTGGATTTGTCCCTTACTACCCAATATCATGAACTTGGATTTTACTGGGTTTAGAGCTAAGGAGTGTTCTGCAGACCATCTGACTACTCTTTCTAGATCCTTGTTCATCTTATCCACCGCTGACCTAGTTTCATTAGGCTTAATCAATTGTTCGTGTAGTCAAATAGTCTACAATAATTTCAAATTAAAAAGTTGTTGCGCTTCGGTCTCTGTCTACGTTGTCTTTGATGAATTAAAACAAGCCTACACAGATGTTGACGTTTAGTTGGGAGATTGTTTTGTTCAGTCAGTCAGTGCTGTTCTCGAGTCCAATCTTTTAATAGAGTTGTATTCTAGTTGTATGGTAGTCTGCTAATTATGAAATTCCTCAGACAACTATGACAGGTCGTATGCTAGGTCGCATGTTAGGTATTTGTTAGTGGAGGTATGTAAGTGAGGCAGTTACTGGGCGGGTCTTTCCTTCTTAGGCGCTTACCGCAGCGGGTTTTACTACGTAAAATCCTTTCTTTGGGACAGGGGGTATTGTTACGTTGTAACAAAGTAAATACACAAACTTACAAAATAAACAAATAAAGAAAGAAAGATCATTGCACATAGACAAACAAGGTAATAGTTGTTACGATCGAATGTAAACCGCGCTCATTAACTAGTGATAACATCATAATGACCATATAAGGTAATCGTCGGTATCGGGAGCCAAGTTGTTCTTTTAAAACGAGCGCCACAGTGTGGGTGTTTAGAAATATCGAGAAGTGACAGTGGCTGACAACGGGCCGGCTGCCGGTGAATGATTCCTTCTCGCTCGGTTGCACCGTTCTTTCCATATATCTGTCTCGTCTCATACGAACATTCCAGAAAGTACGCATTGTCGCCTCGAGGCGGAAATGGGCCGTCCCGATACAGAGGTATAAAAGCGAATCCGCGGAGGAAAGAGGATTTCGACGCCTGAGAGTTAATTGGTTGCGATTCGTATACGTGAGTGTTTGTCCACAGTTTTAAAAACGTTGTTCAATGAGTGCTATTCTAAAATATTGAAAATAAAAGAAGAAAAATTAAAGCGGATTTCATTATTTATCAACCCCCTTGGAAACTGGGGGTTCTCCGTACATGTTGTTCTTCGTGCGGCTTACATATCTCGAACGGCTTTACAGTGTCCGTACAGCTTAAATTCTCAGTGCGGCTTACATTTCTCGAACGGCTTACAGTCTCCGTACAGCTTAAATTCTCCGTACGGCTTACGTTCTCCGTACGGCTTACGTTCTTCGCGCGGCCTACAACAACGGTCTGCAAGATCTTTTTGAATGGGACTAATCCCACCCACACGCCCACCACTGTAACTCCTGTACACCAGGATCCACAGCAGTGACCCACGAACACACCGAGTTATGACACTCGGGAAGTCCCAGGAAGAAATTAAACTGTCTTGGAACCCGCAACGAAATTAATCAGAAGAAAATTGGAGGAGTTGGAAATACAGTAAATCCACTTCCCTATTTAGCAAAGCGGGCTACAAAATGAAGTAAAATGGGCATACACCCTTTTAAACAGGGAAGCACCACGGCCACAAAATATTACTGGTCCTACGTGAGCTATATTTGATTTCTATAATATGTATGGCAGAATCGCCTAAACGCACGAAAATTTCACCCTAGTTGACACAAGATCCCCATAGTATACCGCCCCAGATGTCACCTGCAAGGTATTCAGCATTATATTACGTTCATTATACCAAAGACTACATTCCAGAGGATATGATGAGCAGACTGTCATAGTGAGAGTTAGGTGTTGAGCATTGACACAATGGTCGACTCGACTAATTAAATGAAATAAAGCAAGATCTCCGTGCGGCTTGCAATCACCGCACGTCTTTGGCTTCGGTGTGACTGCGGAACACCACGCGACCACGGTCAGCCGTCGCGAGCCTACCCGGATCACCGTAAGTTACATAGATCAATTCCTACAGTTTAACTGATAAAATTAATAACATCCCATTAAAATCCGCAAGATAGTTTCCAATAGGTCCTCAGTTCAACTCCCTCAGATTATTCCAATATATAAAAGCATATTACACTATTCAAAACTTAAACCTAATAGAATTAATAAGACCGATAAGACCGAATTTAAAAATATCTATATTTTTTTTTTATATATTCTCGAGCTCTATAAAGTGTTTCGTAAAATTCTGTTGCAATTCCCATGACCCGATTACGATTATTTATGGTTTTTCCTTCGGGATTTAAAACCCTTTAATCCACTCTTGTTTGTCGTAAAAAATTAAGGCTTTTTTTAGACTGCTTGACTGTACTATATGTTTTTCGATAGTGTCCGCCCTGTATCTTGTGTACGCTATTTTATGCGTTTATTACTAGTTTATAAAGCGCAGATAGTTCATTTTTCATGGGCCTAGTTTTTTTTTTTTGGTATTTTGCAATAGCTGCCCTTTTCTCCTAAGCGCTAGGTAATCTCCGATAGGATCTTATGCCTTTTATTTGGGATTTTTACTAGGTAGTCGAGCCTCCTGTAAAAATTTTTGTAATAACTTTTAGTATTTTATCGTGGTAGGTTTGGACTAAAGTATTTTCTTGAGGGTCTAATAAGGTTGGTAGGTGAGCTGTGATGCATTCCTTGTATCTGGTTATTTCCTCTTCATTTTTTTAATTAGAATTTTGGTTTATCCAGTGCTTTTTAATTTTTTTTCAGTATGATTGTTGCTCTAAACTGGTCTATAGTCTGAAGAAAAATTGAGATTCAATACATCAATGTTTTGTACCATGCTAGGTCTGTTGACAAATGTAGTCTATTTCGTTTTTAATTCTCCATTAGGTGAACGCCACGTCCATCTACTGGTTGGTCTTCTTTTAAAATATGTATTAAGAATTGCTATTTATTTTCAAGTGTGAAGTTGATAAGTTTTTGACCTCTTAAGTTTCTTTTGCCATATCCGTTTGCTTTCATTATCAAGTATTCCTCGGTTCTAGGTTGGCCTATTTTGGCGTTTAAAATCACCCATGATAATATACGTCTTATGTGCGAGATCCATGGCTTTATACAAATTTGCGTAAAAAAATTCAATATCTTCTTCGCTTGACGTTTCTGTAGGCGCATACACTTGTATGAGCGACATTTTGTTGGCCTTGTATATTAAGGTTTAATACTGCGACTCTATCCGAGATACCGATGAAGCTTTCTATGTTTTTCTTTAGATATATGTTTATCAAAAAACCAACTCCATATTGCCCCTGTGTAAGTCCTGTGTAACAGAGTATATAATTTCCATATTAGGTCCTTCATTGTTATAAGTTATTTTCTCTGTTTTCTATGTTCTGTTTGTGTGATGTGCTCTTGGCATTTTTATTCACAAAAAAAATTTAACATGCTTGGTTTCATGATGCCTTCAGAGATACTGTCGTCCTAAGCACAGGGGAGTGTGAGCTCAGCGTTTTGTTCTTTTTATTTACTTGTTTGTTGTGATTATATTGTTTTGTAACTTTTCATATGATTTATTCCCCCTCTTCGATACCAAATAACACTATATTTCTCTATCTTGCCTGTTTTTCAAAAAAATAAATTTTTTTTTTTCGTAGTTTTCTTTTTTTTCTTTTAATTTTTCATGATTTTTCTCCCATTTGGTAAATTTTTCATCGAGCATTTTGTTGATATTCTGAGTAACTTGTTTAGCTATATTTTGCCCCATTTTTTTTAAATTTTAAAAATTTTTTGCTCATCTAACTCTTTTTTGGTGTTTCTAAGAGCGCTCATAATTCTTCCATGGTTAGTGTTATTATTATAGTTCTTTAGATCACTTTTGTTCCCATCTTCAATGTGGGGTATTTTGACACTGCTTATTGACACTTTACACTACTAAGTTGTATTAAGTTACTAATTTATATTAAGTTGTATGCTGTGTTTTCTTACAGAATAAAGTTTATTTTTATTTTATTTATATATTTCTAAGAGCGCTCATAATTTCTTCATGGTTAGTTTTTTATTATTATAGTTCTTTAGATCACTTTTGTTCCATTTTCATGTGTGGGTATTTGACACTGCTTATTGACACTTTACACTAAAGTTGTATTAAGTTACTAATTTATATTAAGTTGTATGCTGGGGTTTTCTTACAGAAAAAAGGGTTTATTTTATTTTATTTATATATTTTATTTACTTTTTTCTCTCCATTTTAACTCATGATATATTTAAAAACTTTTTTAATTGCGGAGTCGTGTTTAAACGGTGTTTAAAAGCCCAAAATATTTGAACAAATTAAACAATTATAACTATCAAAAACAAAGTTTAAAAACTTAAAATTCCAACAAAAGGTTAGCCCGGCTCAAAGTAAAAGTAAACAACTGTTTCAAACCAAACAATTCTATTTGACTCTTTACTTAATCAATAGAATCCTTTGTTTCCTGATAAAGTTTTTAACTTGTTCTAGCCATTGGTTTATATTACGAGGCCCCAGCAAGGGCCTCAAGTTGAATAAAAGCTGACTGACTGTGGCTGGAACTGGAAGGGTTTTTTGTACTTCACAATTGAAGGAGTAATAAGTAGATGGACAAATGGAAAAAAGTAAGATTATTACAAAATCACTGGGTTAAAATAATATTTCATTTTTACCTATTATTATTTTTTTATATTCTACAAGATTAAGTACATACTATACAACAATGAGCTTACTTCATAGACTTAACATGCATGACAAGAATTAACAGACAAATATGTTCAGGTGTGGGGGAGACTGGAAAGCTAAAACGAAGAAAAAAGCCTTTGCAATATGTGGTGAGGCTTCTAGTACTTCAACTGTTTCGAGCGTATACACACCGGGTACGGGCACCCACCGAACGAGCAATGAGAGAGTGTATGGCTATCAGAAAACACCGGCTGCAACTAGAGACAGATTGGGAAAAAAAATGCATGAGAGGAGCTGCCAAGGCTGCGATTTGAATCGAGAAGAATGAAAATGATGCAGATGCAGAAAACCAAAATAAATTCTAAATCCTTTGGCTGGTACTGTAGACCAATTGATAGAAATTTTACCACAGTCTAGACTATCATCATTACCTTCAACTGATATTATATCATAAAATGTCTAATCTAGTGATAGAGGTCTCAGCTGTGGGCTATAAACATTTTAAATTGTACCTACAATATCAGAGAAACAATAAATTTTCATTTCAATTGTTTGCTATTTCAATCCAGATAAATTTCCCTTTATAATATTGACTCACAAATTGTATTAATCATTGTTATTTCTTTCAATTTATTTATAGAAGAAAATAAAGATTTATACTAGGCTAGTATAAATATTTTTGTAGTATTAAACAAACATAATTTTTATTAAGACTTGAAATGTAAGAACTGAAACCAATATTAGATAATATACAGTAACTATAAGTTATTGGTTTCTAAGTAAAGTATTTACTAACTATGTGTGTGAATTGTAAATACAAAGTATTAGATTACTGAATAATCCTTTCTCTTCTTTCATTAAGTAATTAGTATTAGGCTAGTATTAAATCTTTTTGTAGTATTAAACAAACCCTATTTTAATTTGGACTGAAATGTAAAACCTGATACCAATATTTATATACAGTAACTGTAGTTATTGGTTTCTAAGTACTTACTGTGTGAATTGTAATACAAAGTATTAGATTACGAATAATTCTTCTCGACATACCTCGGGTACGTCGTACAGACGAGTAACGCCCCCCGTGTGGGGAACCCCATGTTCCCTCGCTCCCTGAAGCGGGGGCGCTTCGCAACGCGCTAGCCCCCATCTCGGCCTTTCTGCTGGGGTTACGGGTGGCCCACCTGTCTTTCGGTATGAAGGATCCCTGACCCCTCTCAGCCAATCCCCCAAAACGGGTCTTACCCTCATAAAACAAATTAAAAGATGGGGAAAAACCCGCAGAGGACAAAGGGGTCTACAAAATTTTTTACTGACGGGAGTAAAATAAAAAATAAAGTAGGGCCGCTCTGACAGTTGGAAAGATGGGGGGGATTGAGATGGGACAAAAAAGCTTGGGCGGAAGCGGTTTTTCGCCCTCCGCCCGAGGATGTCCGAGGGGCGTAAAGCCGCTCGCCGAGCCACGATGGCTCGTTGGTCTTTCCCGGGCCGGGAGATCCAGCGCTGGCTTCGCCGCCGGGGGGCTTCCACCCGGTCACCCCGAGTGGGCAGGGGGGCAGCACGGGCCCCTTTCCCTTTCCGGGCTGACGCAGGTGCTTTCCGGGGCAGGGGTTTGCTTCGGAAAGTACCTGCACTCGGTCCTAGGGGGGAACTGAGTCCCGCCCCACCCTGCTACGCGTGGGGACTCGCCCAGCACACGTGGCGGTCCCCCCCGAATGGGCCCGCAGCCCCGGGGCCCCACTGCATCTGGAGTGGATCTCTCGCTCCCCGGCCGTAGTACGCTCCATGGCCCTACGACATTTTTTAAAACCGCGGTCGCAACCTTCTGCGAGGAGGGAATCTCGCAAAAGGGGGGCGGGGAAGGCCCGGAGGACGACCCCCACTCGGACCTGATCCGCCGCCGGCGAACCGGGCGGCGGGGCGCCCTATCACCCCTCTGCCCCCCCTGAGTGTGGGCCCCGGGTGGAAGGGGGATTTCCCCTCCACCCCCCCCCATTAGTTTTTGGCCCGCCGCGAGGGGGCGGCGTCCGCGTTGGCCCCGGGCGTGCCTAAAGAGATGAAAATTTTGAACGGGGCCCCCAAAAGGGAAAGGGCCGGCGCTAGGGGGGGCCGGATGTCTTAATAAAACTGTTCCCGGGGTCCCCCCATTACAGGCGCGAGTGGCACACCGTGGGTTTTTGTCGGTCCGAGTTTGACAACCACCCGCCCCCCCCAAAGAGGAAATTTTCCTCGTATATGGCGGTGCGGTAATTTCGTTAAAACCCAAAAAATGGCGACAAGCCCCCGGGTGACCTAAATCCTACCGCCAACACTTTTACCATCGTTAGGAAAGCTTTTTGAACGCTTTTTAGTGCTCCGGCTTTTGCCAGGGGGAGCAAAAAATTTATGATAGACAAATTTGGGTTTTCGTGGGGAAAACGAAAAACTGACGCTGTTATATCGGTTTAAAAATTTGTCACAGACAAAAATTTTAATACGGCTGGATTTTCTTTTGAATTCGGCGCCCTTTGAAACGCATGGTGGCCCCTGCTGTTGCTGAAATAAAAACACGGGGGTGCTTTAAAAAATTTTTTTCCCCTTTATCTTCTACTTTTCACAAAGGGATACTAAAATAAGACTTGTCATATTTTGTGTCGAGGGGCTTCAATGGGATGTCCTCGGATCGGGGCTAGGTCCCTACTTTTGGAAATTTGCTTCGACGATTTTTTTGCGATACCCAAAATCATCCCGGGTGTACCTTTGGGGTATTGATGACGGCTTATTACTGGTGGATCTGAACAGGGGGGCTTTAGAATTAGCCCTAGATGTTTTAACTTGAATTCAAAACGCTTTAAATTTTGCACCCAAAAAAAACCCCTTCCAGCTCTTTTAAAAAAGGAACCCAAATCACCCCAAGCATTGATTTGACAAGGTTTTGGAAAAAAAAAGGCCTCAGTGTGTTACCTTGATTGTTTTAGAAAAAAAAACTTTTTATTTATCGAACTTTACTTTTCATTAAAATAGTTAATGAAAAATCTAAAAAAAAGTTTTTTGTGCATTGACAAGGATATCAACTGCGACATGGGGCTATCATTTTAATACATTAAGATCATAACGGAGCTACTTATTTAGGGTTTTATGTCTATGGTGCACCGTTGGGCCGTAGGGCGCCCTAGGCGCTGTCCGTCGCAAACTTTTTCAAGGCCCAAAGACTTTCCCGATATTTTTGTGTAAGGCATATAGGGCGGTTAGCACCCGGGGGTTTGCCGGTGTTGGGGGGGGTGCTTCCGGGCGATCTCGAAGTGCGGGGGACGTTTGCCCAAGGGGGGGGGAACCAAAAATTTCAAAACTTAAAGGGAACAACCCCTCAAAACAACCTGGAAATAACCCGGGG
>CADEBD010000616.1:0-23228 GCA_902825455.1 Arctia plantaginis
AGATGTCATGTTAACATTTTCTAGACCGTCAGCATGGACTATCGTGTATTAGGTAACTTGTTGCAGCATCAAGTTATGCTAAAAGAATATTTCGGTATTCCGATGTAGTACCGAGGACGGAGGTGGATAAAATTTCTGTGGTTAAAAGTGGGACTAATTATTTTGGTACCAAAACAAGCCGCAAGTAACCATTCCATCATACCAAAATTATTATTAATCACAAAAAACCTAAAACTGAAACTGTAAAACCCCACTAGTGATGTCTTAAATCGATATCGTCCGTCTCATGTATCGACATCGATAAAATCTAAATCAGCAATCGTTGGCAACGAGATGTATTTGGTTGTTAAGTGGAGGTAAACTGTGGTGTGTTTAGTACCAAGTTTAAGTTTCGTAAGGAAAAGTGGCGGAGGTGTATTTGTGTCGCCCTTATTTAAACTAGTCAACAGTCAGTTGCTCATCGAAACAGCATGTATTTGAACGTAACGTAACGTAACGTAACGTAACCGATGTGGGTAAACGCAACATGCAGAGTTGTATACGTCACTTGACATAATATCTTGTTTTTGTGAGATTACAGCAGTCTTTGAGTTCTGAGTGATAATCAGAAAAGTCGATAGTTTTTCTCCATATACATATATTATATATATGTATAAAAATGAATTTTACATTTTAAACATTGATTTTGCGGATATTTTTCATTCGTTTTAAAACTAAACATGTTGCCGTGAACTTATTTTTGAAAATTTAATAAGTAGGGGAAATTTAATACCATCCCGTCTGGCCATCGTGGTATAGTAGGCCAAAACCTCCTTTCTAAGGAGAGGCCTATGTCCAGCAGTGGACTGTTAAAGGCTGTTGATGATGAATAAGTAGGTATGTAATAAATCGATAAAAGAATCATCCAAAATCTTATAAAATCAAAAAAGACATCGTTTTTTTTTAACAAAGTGACGGACAGGCAAGGTTTCCAGCAAAGTGTAAACTTTTTAATTGTCTTTGGGTCTGCTATCTATGATATGCTAGGGGTCTCACTGATATTTTTACGGTGGAATTTTCTATTTTCCGACAAATAGTTATTGATAGACATCTGCGTAAATATCGTACACCTATGATAATGGTGTACGATTGTTAATAAAATATTAAAGTTGATGCATGTTGCGTTTATACTGTATTACGTGGTGTGTTACGTTCGACTCGAAATTTCCACGATCTCGGAATGTATTTACCTTTATTTATTTGTATAATTTATTGAAAATATTATTTATTCACTTTGTACGAGTTGAAATTTGCTTAGCGCGCGCCTATTTATTAAAACCTCACCAACTTATCGCTCGCTGTATGCAGGCTTCGAAGCATTACTGCTATGTAACTGATTTGGTCAAGCGTAAAGACAATTTGTATTTAATTTGACACTTAGAAGTAAACACGAATTAGAAAGTAATTATACTTCCTTTAAAGAAGTCGAGTGTTGTACTACCTTATCAGAAATTCACATCTATAAAGCAAAGAAAACATGAATCAATATTTACGTTCATAATTTTAAATTCTCAATTAAATAATAAGATTTATGAGATAAAAAGTCGCAAACGACGAACACTGGGCTTGAAATAGACAGCTATGTTTTCAAAACTCGTCTTCCACAACCATATACCTCTGAAGACCACAGTCACAATGCTATTAGCCAATACTTCTGGAGAGGTACTCCTTCACTCCAATTATAACAGGAATTAGCTGTACTAAAATATATCTGCAGTTAAAAGTAAGTAAAACTCGTATCGTATTGTCTACTAACCGCGCAGTTCTTCTTCTATTTCATTCTATCTTCTATTCCTGGTTGCTGCGTTTCTTTTAATCTTCACTGCGCGGTCTTCAACTGCCTCATATACCATTGTTTCATAATTTATTTCTATGCAATTATAAATTTTAATTTAAGGGAGGATTCTCTATTTCAAGCCCTTACACTCATAACTTTCAGTCGTTTGCGATTAAAATAGCCTCTTAGTGTAAAACTGTAATCATGGTCGGCGACGCACTAAAATGAAATGAAGTTATTTTTCTGATAAAATACTATAAATATTTTTGTATTATCTCAATGCAGATATAGTGTGATAGCAATATTCACATGTTTGAGAGTATTAATTATTAATTTTATTCGTATGATATAACCTATGTAACCGGATCGTGTCACAGCAACACATAATGTAATTTATTCTAATTATTGTAAATAAATTAATGTAATTAATGACCGTAGCTTAATGTCGGAACGATTAAGGATCTTGTGTATACAGTATAATTAATTTTAACGCATAACTATTAATTTTAAGAACACAATAAATTATTGTTTCAATTTGAACTTGTGTTGTTTTATTTTGTCTGTATAGTGTTGATAGACTCGACAAGACTACTAAAAATGTCCAATCAAAATTTTCCTACTCGGTACTGTCTTCTTTCAAGATTTGTTAATATTCTTTATAGTAAACTGCCTAAAATAGTATATATCTATACAAATAAATATGTGTCTGTTTGTTATGTCAAAATAATAGGTTTTTTTTCATGATCACGGTTATTTGTACGAAACCTATGCCTAAAAACCAGTTTAAATATTTTTTTGTCTGTCTGTCTATTGGTTCCGGGTAATCTTCAAAACGGCTGGACCGATTTTGATAATATTTCACTAACGTAGCCGTCTATATAAGGAGTAACTAAGGCTACTTTTTCTCAGAAAACCCCTATAAAATTTTGCGTGATCCTAGAATCAAACTCACTAAGGCAGCGCTTTTCAAATTCCACGCGAGTTATATGTGGATATATGCTGTTATGTGAAGTAGAATTTTTTAACACAATATCTAAAATGCTCTACGATTTTATTAAAAAATTGATTAATACAACAATTACAATGTCATGTTTTTATTTTTTTAATTTTTTTAATAAAGACAACTCCCGCATTAGGAACACATCCTGTGTCGCTGGACTTTACAAACAAAAGTGAAACGGATACAAAGAACACCCAGACTTAGAACAACAATTTGTGGATCACATAAAGTGTCGTCCTATGTGGGGTTTGAACCCACAACACTCGGCGTAGTAGGAAGCGGCGTGGCGACCGCTAAACCACTACGCCATCCGTGCAGTCAATGTTAGTCCACGTGATAGAAATTACACGGGGTTAACCGACTAAAGAGAAGTGACGTTAATTTTAATGCTTGTTAAGTTAGTTTGTCTATGGGTGTCGTAAGAGCCGACTAAGGTCTCGTGCAGTGTGCAAGCGATGTCGCGCGACAGAGTTATTACTGTTTTGTTTAAAATAGCTTAGTAAATAACGCATTAATTTCTTGTAAGATGTAAAAGATAAAAATGTTAACTGTGGGTTATCGATTTTTTTGTAGATCTGTTTAAAATGAACTATTCCGTAGTATAATATTTTTATTTATCTCGTAAGGTTTAGCCAGCGCTTGCAATGCAAGCGCGCACAAAAAATGTTTTTTTACGACATCGCCTTACAAATCTTGGAAATTCTCTTTTTCTTGATTTTATATATACATGCAGTAGTCTTTACTTTTTAGCCATACAATAAGAATGTTTAGTACTAATCCCAAATAAGTAACTAAATTGTGGAGTGCTATCGATTGGTCGCTAGTAGTCGCTCATCGCTAGTCGCCCGCACGCTGCACTGATTATTATTATTCTTATTTTTTTTAAACGTAATGCACATGTACAAATGCGGATTTAATGCCATTAAGCATTCTCCCCAGTCAAACATAATTTAGGTTCAGAGACATACACAATATATATACACACATACATACATAAACCTACATAAATTTAATAAAATATATAAATACTCAGTCGGGTACTAGCGTTGTGACTGCTCTGCCAATTCACTCCGAAGAAGATCGCGCACTTTCCTCTTGAATACAAGGCGGGCCTAAGAAAAAAAAAAATCACGCAAGACAACAGCACTGCACAGATAAGGAAATCTTGAAACAAACTTTTTTTTTTTTTTTTTCTACGTGTGATAATCCCCTCGGACCGTCACCCCACCGGGGTTTGCGGCGGGGTGGTGTGTCGGACTCGAACCGACTAAAACCACACGGTGTGCCACTCTGCGCCTGTAGTAGGAGGGATCCGGGAACAGCTGTTATTAAGACATCCGGACCCCTCCTAGCGCCGGCCCGCTCCTGTTGCGGGCCCCGTCTCAAAATTTTTTTTCCTCTCTTTAGGCGACGTCCGGCACACGCGGACGCCGCCCCCTCGCGGCTGGCCAAACTAATGCGGGTGGAGGGGAAACCCACCCCGTCCACCCGCGGCCACACTCAGGGCGGCATGAGGCGGTGATATGCGCGCCTCCGCCGCCCGGTTCGCCGGCGGCGGATCGGGTCCGAGTGGAGGTCGTCCTCCCGGGCTTTCTCCGCCGCCTCCTTCTGCGAGATTACTTCCTCGCAGAAGGTTGCGACCGCGGTAAAACAACTGTCGCTACCGGCCATGGAGCGTACTACGGCCGGTAGCGAGAGATCCACTCCGATGACTGCAGTGAGGGCCCGGCGCTGCGTCGCCCATGCGGGGCAGACCGCCAGCGTGTGCTGGGCCGAGTCCTCACTGCAGTCGCAGTGGTGGCAGGCGGGACTCAGTTCCCTCCTAGCGACCGAGTGCAGGTACTTTCCGAAGCAACCGTGCCCGGAAAGCACCTGCGTCGGCTGGAAGGTAAGGGTCCCGTGCTGCCGCCCTGCCCACTCGGCGATGACCGGCTGGAGAGCCTCCACGGCGGCGAAGCCAGCGCGTGGAGTCTCCAGCCGGAACGACCAACAAGCCATCGTGGCTCGGCGAGCGGCTTCGCGCCACTCGCGCACCTCTTCGGGCGGAGGGCGAAATCCGCTCTCCGCCCGGGAGTCAGCCTCCAAATCCCACGGGGGAGTTCCGGCCAACGCGCACGCCACCTCCGTCGAAACGGTGCGGTAACCGCGTATGGCTCTGACCGCCATTACCCTCTGAGGGCGCCAGAGGCGTACCCTATTCTGGGCGGTCAGAGCCGCCGCCCACACCGGTGCACCGTATAGTGGAACAAACCCTATACCAACCCGTCTGGCCAGCGTGTTATAGCAGGCCATACCCCCCTATTGCAAGGAGAGGCCATACCCAGCCTGTGGATTCTTAAAGATGTTGATGATGAGGATATGTCTATGGTACTTCGAAGCTGTTGATATGAGTCTATTTCTTTCTCAATTAACGCTTTGAGCTATTTTTTTAAAACTTGTCAAACTACCTAATGTTGGTAGAAAAAAATATATATCATAGAAATAAACATTCTATGTTTTATCGACTTGCTAAAAAAGACACGAAAAATAATGCCGGTATATTCCGACTTAATGTTTATTTACCAATCAAGCCAACCTGTACCAGTCATATAATATGATTAAATGCTATTATAACTTAATGTCACTAAGAATACCAACTGTCACGGATAAGTAATCTCTAAAATGTCAAATAAAAGACAATATTTTTATTTATATTTTATTTTACCTTGATTTTGTATGACAAATGTTAATTTGTACTGTAGTGCTTAAATTTTCTAAACCAGGGAGGCTGCTGTACTATTTTATTTTTATGTTCTATTATCAAATAACAATAAATTATATTCGGTTATAATTTCCATGTTTTTGTCTTGTAATATAACAGGATTTAATACGGCCTGTTCGTAACCTATTCATTTCTTCTTAATAAGTCGCTAGATTTATATCTGTATACCCTGTCAGAAGCACAGGTGAAGTACTGACTTTTTCAAGTTTGCTCAGTTAAGTTAAGAAAAAGGGTAATTTTACATCGTGTTTTAATGTGAACCACATAAATAAGCAATAAATCAATAATAACGCTTCAAGTAATAAACAATTTCCGGACTTTTTTATTGCAAAAGACTAGTATATCGTAATGGTAGTATTTTACATAGACCTATAGCTCATTTTCTGCACTATTTCTTTAGTCGATACACCTCAATAGTCTAGGATAGGCATATCTGGTTGGTCAGCGCTTTCCTGGACTTGATTATCTTTTGTTGTATGATTATTATTAATACTATTTGATATCGAAATAAGTTTCTTTGGTCTATTTGCTAGCGCAGCCACCAATTGTTGGCGAGTTATTCCCGTGACCCTATGTAATTTCCTTGTTCCAGGTATTTGTACAACTAATTTGTTTGAATTAATAACTTTCTTCACCTGGTTTTCTATAGGAATTGAATTTAATATTTTTTGGTTATTTTTATTACAGATGGGTATTAACTTATTTTGACATTGCATTTCAGGTATTGCTATAACTTTTTTTAGGGGACTTTCAGGGGCAGCTTTTACATTTTTTGTTCGACCTTCATGGTGTGTTATAAGGGAACTTTTAGGTACCACTGAAATTTCATAGTCTGATGTCACTTCCATCACATGACTTTCATGGTCTGTTGTAACTGTCTGAAATGGATCCTGGTCTCCTATTATTCTGTTAACTGGATTATAAGACTCTGTTCCTGGATTTTCAGACTCTGTAATTATTTTTTTTAGTGGACTGTCTATGGGCAAAGCCAGAACTTTTTTTATATAGTTTCCTTGAGGCCCTGATATGATTTTATCTATTGTTGACATCGCAATCGTTTTTTCTAGAACACTACCCTTGGCGATGGGTGTTAGTTTCTTCGGACAGTGTCCTTTGTTTTCAGTTAGTAAATTTTTTATTTTGTGTTCGTTAGGAGAAACTTGAACGATATTATTTTGGTTACCAGGGGGTGTTGAGTTATTTTCTTGCGAGATATTATTTCGTTGCTCATTTGATACTACAAAAACCTTTTGTAGATTATTTTCTGGCACGGAAATGACATTCCGGCCGACATTTTCAGAGATAGAATTAACATTATGCTGGTATTTTTTAGGCATTACTATAAGTTTTTGAAAGTGATTGTCTGGAACTGTAATAACTTTTCGTGCTTGATTATCTGACACCGAAAAAAAATTTTCTTGCTGACTACCTGCATTTGTAATAACTTTTTGTTTCTGGCTACCCACATTTGTAATAACTTTTTGTTGCTGGCTACCCACATTTGCAATAACTTTTTGTTGCTGGCTACCCACATTTGCAATAACTTTTTGTTGCTGGCTACCCACATTTGCAATAACTTTTTGTTGCTGGCTACCCACATTTGCAATAACTTTTTGTTGCTGGCTACCCACATTTGCAATAACTTTTTGCTGCAGGGCCGACTTTGTGAGTACTTTCTGGTCACGTTTAGGTATTACTATATACTTTTGTAACTGTCTGTCTGTCGTTGATACAACTTGCATATAATTGTTCGTTATATTTGGATAAGTATTTGCCAACTTAATTACTGCTTGATTGTTCTTTATTTGCAGTGTAATTACTTTTTCTTTGATATCTTCAGAAATTACAGGTTCTGCAGAAATACGCTCCTGTTGGTCTTGTTCAAATGTTTGATTTTCTTCACTAACTTGTTTTTCGTTATTTTCTTGTTCCACAGTAATATTACGTTCATATGATTTTTCATTTACAACACTATTTTGTTCAGTGGAACAAGTTTTAACCTTTATGGTTCTTCTGCGCTTCGTTTGGCCATTAATCGTCGTGTCGGTCTGGTCTGTGTTTTCAGCGTTTTTATCTTTCCGTTTTCGCTTTTTATTTTTTTTAGTATTGTCCCCGCTAACAAATGTACACTGTAACTTATGTTCATCTAGTTCCTCCTGAGTAAAAAATCTGGAAAATAAAAGTTACGATTCATTTGTAAGTACACTCCTTCTTAAATAAAGACAACTCCCGCATTAGGAATATATCCTGTGTCGCGGGGGACTTTACAAACATGAAACGGACACAAAGAAAACCAACTCTTTATTCTTCGTACGTATTCTTTTGACATACTAGTCAGACAGCACAGACATTGAATGTAAAATGTATGAAAAGTGTAAAAATCTAAAATATAAAAATATAATGAGAAACAGGCACAAGCATATTTTGACATGTCATAATGTTGGTATATATTGGTTGGTATGTACATCCGGGATCAGTTTTGATTTTTATTTAGACCTACTATATAAAGATGTAAACTGAACCCGTATGTATATTTTACAAGTCGCAACTCTTAAAAAGAACATGGACGCTTGAAAGGCAATCCTCACTGGGTTATATGAACCTGATTTTTGTCTTTTTTGTCCTCGCCATTTCGCGTTACGCGGGGTTGGCTTTTCTAATAATGCGGCACCACTTTCTGCAGTCTTTAGTATTGTCCCAAAAATATCTGACGATTAGAATGTTAAATAAAATTCAGTTTATGTGCTCGTGTAGCTTTGTAAGGATTGTTTTTAAGCGTCTATATGTTTTTGAAAACCCATTTTTTTTTTATATTAATCAAATAGTTTTGCAATACTGGATAATTTATAAATTTTATTAAAAAATATATTACAATTAAATACTCTATAAATATTTACTTAGTATTTTTAATATTCAAAAGTAAAAATGACGAGTATATATTTTATTTCTAATGTACATCTGATTTTAGCATTAGGTAAGATCACCTTTTAAAAACTCAAGTTTCAGCTTACAATCTTAGATATATATTAATTAGAAACTATAATAGGCATTGATTATAATCGACAAAATGTGGGCATTTTATTCGACTCTGTTTAACTCTTAGGACGTCGCGGCGCGCGGATGACCTATGACCCGTTACTGTCGCGCCCTTGAACTAGTGACCCAGTCACAGCTGAGCGAAGTCATTATTACCTCAATATCTACGTTATTTTATAATTATATTCAATGAAATAAACATATTTGGAATCCCTGATATATATTCTTCTAAATGTTGTGACAGAGACGCTACCGCGTAAAAATTTGGTGTCACAACTGTTGTGACGGCGACGCGTCGGAGGTTAAGGCTTCATAACATGTGACTGATGTATTTAGAAACTCTATTTTTGTAACCTTTTAATAATGGGTTAATAGTAATAATAGTTAAAAAAAAAACTAAAAAACGTGTGCATGTTCATCAACAGCCTTTAGTCCACTGCTGGACATAGGCCTCTCCTTAGAAAGGAGGTTTTGGTACTACTATGTGCATGTTGTCAATAGTAAAAAGCACCCCACGCTTTTTTGTTCTAATTTATTAAAATTTATTTTCTATTTTTAGTTTGGTTTATTATAAAAAGTGTGTTTTTTAGTTTTTTTTTTAACTATTCTTTTTTATTGTAATTAGTGTATTGTCATCGGTCCTCGATATATTTATAAATTTTGAACGAATTCTGACCATTTAAGGTCAGTCAAAATCACGCCCAAAGTAGTCGGTTACAAACAAACATACAGGTGAAGCTAATAAAAAGCGTGTAATAAAAAGGGCCTAAATCCCTTAATCTATTCTAATATTATAAAGCTGAAGAGTTTGTTTGTTTGTTTGAACGCGCTAATCTCAGGAGCTACTGGTCCGATTTGAAAATTCTTTCAGTGTTAGATAGCCCATTTATCGAGGAAGGCTATAGGCTATATATCATCACGCTAAGACCAATAGGAGCGGAGCACCAATGAAGAATGTTTCAAAAACGGAGAAAATTTATTACTATTGAGAGACGCAGACGAAGTTGCGCGGGTCAGCTAGTAGTATATACACGCTTGGCAAGTCTCGACAAGCGTGTAAACGGGATGTTTGGCTTGGCTTACGTTTGCCAAGCCTTGGCAAGCGTGTAAATGCGTGGCAGTAGTTAAACAGTCGTTACTTTTGACCGCAGGTACATTTGCACTTGTGCTCCGAGTCCTTGTGTTCCATGTAGTGCGTGTAGAACTCGCCGTAGTCGTAGAACACCTTCAGACACTTGACGCAGTGGCTGATCTTGTGGGTTTCATGTTTTTGCAAGTGTCTGAAATGTCATTCATTATCAATACTAAATTGCACACTGGGTTTTTAATTCGTCACCACTGTTAGATATCGACACAGGGGCAAAGAGCAACTAATAGGATCGCCGGTTCGCTATGCACTCGTTTATTCTAGAAACGATACAACGGCCGGCAGCGGGGCCGCGCGTGCGCGCTACAATTAAACATATCTATTTAACAATAACTCATATGATTTATCACAGATGATTGTGATTTTAATCCATCCCCATGGATGATGATGTAACAAGGAGTGCACGTACCTGTTGAGCTGCGCCTCGAGCGCGTAGTGCGCGCGCGGGCAGCGGCCGCAGCGGTAGGGGCGCGCCGTCACGCGGTGCGCGTCCGACACGTGCTTGCGCAGCGACGCGCGCGAGTAGAACGACTCCCCACAACCCGCCTCCACGCATTTTATACTGCAATACCGTAAATCTATATATAAATACGTGAAAAGAATACATTGTAAGATCGAGAGTAAATCGGCACTGAACTTTGAACGTTTTTTTTTTGTACGAATTGACTCTCCGGACAACCTATTGCTCCTTCAGTTTTCATCCACTGGTGCTAGGAACTATAATCGATTGGAATATTTTGGGACCATGGAAGTGTACATCACAATGGACCTTAACTTAGGTATACTTGTATTTGAGGGTGACTGTACTAATAATACATATTATTATAGTAGGTAGTAGGTACCGCGGCGGGCGCTGGTGCGAGTCCATGTGCTTGCGGTAGGTGTAGAGCGTGAGGCACGTGGCGCGGCACAGCGCACAGCGCAGCAGCGCGCGCGCAGCGTGGCGGCGCGCCACGTGCTGGCGCAGCGACTTGCGCGTCTTGAACAGCGCGCCGCACTCCGCGCACCTGCACGAGCGCGCCCTGTGGCTGTCGTGGTGCGACTTCAGGCTCCCCTAACAGTACCATAAACAGTGCATACAGACACGGTTCAAATATAGGTCTAGTGTCCACTAATAACAAATTGCTTGGTTTATAGTTTCAAATTATAAAAAAATATAGTTTTAAACAACTATAAAACCTCGGGTGCCTGTTGTCAATAGTAAAAAGCACCCCACGCTTTTTTCAAATTAGTTTTCTGTTTTTTACTTTGGTTTTCTATAGAAAGCGTGTTTTTTAGTTTTTTTAAACTATATATATTTTTAAATCAGTGTATTGTCATAAGTCCTCGATATATCTACAAAGTTTGAACGAATTCTGACCGTTTAAAGTCAGGCAAAATCACGCCCAAAGTAGTCGGTTACAAACATACAAACAAACATACAAGTGAAGCTAATATAAAGCGTGTAATAATGAAGGAACATAGATAAGAAAAAACCAGTCTATTTCTCATAAAAGTTAAAGTTTTTTTTTTTAAATAACATCGTACAAACTAGGCAGTAAGTCACGTGACAGCGAACACCAATCAGAAAGTGTTACGTCACGCCACGCAAAACATCATTTTTGTTGTTGACGTTTTCATACAACAGCGCAGGTTGCTCCTTATTCCTGATACATTTTTAGAAAACAGTTGACACTGGACACAGATGTAAACAGTTTTATTTCGCAGACTGTGACGTCATTCAAGACACCATGACACTATTCAGCGTTTTCAAGGGATTTTTTTTTCTTTTAATACAAAATACGTAATTTAAATATTGATTTTTCTTTAAAATATAGGTTTTTTGGGATAAAATAGATTTTAAAGTATATAATTAACCAAGTTTTCAAATTGAGTCAACTAGCCTATTATACGATCGATCTCTAATCTTAATCAGTAAAACTGGCTTTTCTTCTACGGTCATGAATAAAAAAAACTTACTAAATTATATACATTAAATTGTGCTTTGAGTATTTTTAGGGTTCCGTACCTCAAAAGGAAAAACGGAACCGTTATAGGATCACTTTATTGTTCGTCTGTCTGTCTGTCAAGACCCTATAACACGGGAACGCGTAGAGGTATCGAGTTGAATTTAAAACCATATACTCAGGTCTACAGTTCCTGTAAAAAAATCAAACTTCTAAGTTAACGTAAAAAAAATATACAGCCGTTTATGCAGTAACGAACGCATATTTCAACACTCTGAAGGGAATCAAAATTCATATGGTACTTCCCATTGACCTAAAACTATGAAATTTGGCAAGTGACTTCTTTTACTTATTATTCTTATATTATTAGTATTTTTGCATGGTTTGTTCGATTGTTATACTGTACTATTGAGTCACTTAATTTGTATTGTTCAAAAAATGCTTGTACTTGTGTAACAATTTATTCTTCTGCGTTCTCTCTCAAATTTTGAAATGCCTGGAAAAGGCTTCTAAGTTGGGACTACTACATATAATATTATAAGATCATTGATGTACACTTGGTTGGCAAATAAAGATTTGATTTGATTTGATTTGATTTGACTTACTACAAGTACAGGGAAAAATCTGAAGACTATACATTTGTGATAAAATCAATAATCGAGGTACAATTTCACTTATTTTGACTGCCTCGGTAGCGCAGTTGTAGTTTATGCGACCGCTGTGCTGAGGTCTCGGGTTCGATTCCTGGGTCGGATCAAATGTTTGTATGATCTTCAAATATTTGTTTCGGAGTTTGGGTGTTCTCTATGTATAATATGTATGTATTAACAAAAAAAAGTATATAAGTATTCTATCAGACAATATAGCTTTCATAGTACAAGATCTGCTTAGTTTGAAACTAGATGGAGTTATGTGTCAGATGTCCGAAACATTATTATTATTACTTTTTAAACACAATTTAACTAATTATAGCTTTGAAACTGAACTTCGGGAAAAGCTAGGCATAACCTGGCGACTCGATACCTGAACTATTTATAATATAGACCTACAAATTTGTAAGGAACCCTCGGTGGGCAAGTCCGACGCGCACTTGTCCGGATTTTTTATTAATAATAATAATTAATGCTTATATACACTATATTAAATATTTATGTAGTAAAAAGTATTAAAGAAAATTTGCCTCTAGTACTCAACTTGAATTGAAATAAACTGTTTTCAAATCGTTAATAACTTCCACTGGAATCAAATCGATTATATTATTTTTAATCGAATCGTTAACTTCTTTGTTTATCACTATTTGAGTATCAACTAAACTGTAAAAACTAAATAAAATAATGATCGGACTATAAGAGCGATGACTTTAACTACATCAGACTTAGAAACCGACTAAAACTATAAAGAGTGAAACCATACCACGTTCTTGCCAATGTAAGTGCAGCCCGGGAACCAGCATTTGAGTGAGTTGATACCGAGATGTATCCGATGGTGATGAACCAGGTCGAACCTGTGCTTCACCGACTCGTTGCAGAACTCGCACACGAATGGTTTCTATAACAACATGTTCACATAAAAAATGAGGTTAAGAATAAATGTGGCGACTCCCATATCAAATGAAAATTTGGCTTCAACGCCATCTAACGATGATACCACGAACTACCGAGTTACTAATAATTCTATATCGCGCAACGAAAATTCTTGCGGCCATTACAAGTATTTTTTTATTATATGAGTCAACTCGAAACTAAGAGACCACTCTAGGTGTTTTAGAATCTTATGTGGTACCGTACATTTTAAATTTGGACCTTGGTCATACACATTTGGATCCTTGAGTTTCGTAGAAATGACGGCACTTTTAGCTTTCCCAGAACGAATTGATGAGTTAAAGTGTTTGAAATGGTCCATTTATAAAATCTTCGCCATATATGGGCCAGACTCGACCGGAGTGATAACAGGATGTCACAAAAAACCGGTGTTAAGCAGCTCTTTCGTTGCCTTTTACCGAGTGAGTAAGGTTAGCTAAGCCCCTCCTCCGATTCTGGAGGAGGTGACCCATCTGCTTGTTTGCCCCCCCCCCCCCCCCCATACCACGACAAATATAAGGTTAAGTATTTTTCTTCTTCTTAAGGTTACGTCGACGGTTATGTCTACGGTAGAGTCGATTTTTATTCAAAAGATTTTGCTGAATTGTGTTTTGAATGCTTATATATTCTGTGCCTAATGTGACTAGCTATCTATGTTGTTATGAGGGTTTCCAACACTCTCATCAAATTATTAAGTTAACTCTTATTGTGTGCTTTTCTGTGAGGTGACAGATCATTCATCCCGTAGGTGTCGTAAGAGCCAAATAAGATAGCAAATTACGTAGAACAATAGCACTGCAAGGAGCAGGAAAACTTGAAACAAACCCTATACTAACCCATCTGGCCAGAGAGGTGTAGTAGGCCAAAACCTCCTTACAAAGAGAGGCCTATGTTTAGCATTGGACCATAAAGGCTGTTGATAATGATGTGTGTTTCTTAGAGATGAATAAATATCTTACCACAGCATCCAAGTAACTGGTATAGTATGTGTTGTAGTAGTGGAGGGGTACGTGTTGCCTAACTTCCTGGTCAGTGTCGAAGGGGCGCATGCACAAGCGACACCTCAACGTCGCCTCCGCCACTGTCTTCTTCGGAGGTCTGACCACCTCCGAGTGTACGATTTCCTCTACCGTCGATATATTGTCGTCTGGCAAATAATTAGCGTCGTCTCCATCATTCTCGTTGTTTACATTCTCATACGAATCTGTAAATAAATGTTTTTTATAACGTCGTCTACAATGGCCTTTTTTCAGAATTAAGATTTTTGAAGATAAAATAAATTTATCCTATTATGTTTTGCCGGCGGTTCGCTTCGCGTTAATGTCGATTTTGTCAATCAATTTTCCTTGGAAAAACAGCAGCCTATATATGAGGTTAATATAGATACGTGTGGCGGCGCCTTGGGCCGCCGCTGCTGTCTGTCCCGTGCGGGCGCACCAACCTGCAGAGAGAAGCACCGCTGACGAGCGCACTACGTACTCTGAATATAATTGCGGATGAAATAGATTTATTTTATTGCTCACTGAGTGAATTCACAATAACAGCATTAAGAATTATTTCTTATAATAAATAAGTAGATGGTATAACACTATTGCATTGGGCTAAACCTGTAATAATAATTGTTTTTAAAGGAAATAAATAAATTTTATCTAGAATGTTCAGTCGTTCTGGTCTAATCAAGTAACTAATATTAATTTATAATAGTTTTACGATTCCAACTGTCTATTGTCGAGTTGACAATACAAAAGTAATTTGTACAAATGTATATTTGATCTTCTCGTAACATTTTGTTAGTTAGTATAATAAAATATATTTTTATTCGACTTTAAATCATGATAATGTAGTGGTTTGTGTAACGGACTACTATTCGGACGGACGCGGGTTCGATTCCCGCTCAAGTCAAACATTTGTGTGCATGAACATGGTGTTTCTATGTATAATATGTATGTATTTACAAAAAAAAAAATTAATGTATTTATATCAGTTGTCTAGTACCCATAGTACAAGCTCTGCTTAGTTTGGGGCTAGATGGCGAGGTGTGAATGTGGCAGAATATTATATTATTTATTATGATACAATACAATAAGTTGCATTCCTCATCCCTCAATTTTATTATACAATATAATTTATATTCAATTTTTGAGGAGCACAACCTAGAAAAAACCTTCATCAACAGCCTATAATAGTCCACTGCTGGACATAGGCCTCTCCTTAGAAAGGAGGTTTTGGCCTACTATACCACGCTGGCCAAACGGGTTGGTATAGGGTTTGTTTCAAGTTTCCTTCTTTTTCCAGTGCTGTTGTCCTGAGCAGTTTGGTCCCTTAGTCGTCTCTTACGACACCCACGGGATGAATAGGGGTGGTGATATTCCGTATTCTTAATCCGCCACCACACGGATGGCGAAAACCTAATTTCGTTCAGAGCGCATGGCCATTGCGGCAAAGCCAGTGTGAGTTACAGGTATGTCCTGACATAACCACCGTTGTAAGCAACCTCCCTATCGACAACTCAGACTTCACAACTAGCCCACTCTTGAAAAAAAAGAAGAAATAAGAAAAAAAAAACATACAATACACAAATTGTTCACCAGCATCAGTAGGGCCAGACAGTGTGGAATAAACTTGAAGAGTACTCCCAAACTCCACATCCTGAGGTCGCTGATCATCAATTATGGAGTTTACGGCGTCTGCTGTTTCTGACACCGTCTGGGTTTGTAAAGTGTGTATGCCCTGGGTTTCATTATGTACATTGGAATTGAGAGGTTCTAAGGGTAGTGGAATTTGTGTGTTGTCCAAGTTTAGTTCCTCTCCAACCATCCTGGTGTTAGTTTTTGCTGGTTTTTGGATCTTCTCTTTTCTACTAGGTTTTACATCTTAAAAAAAAAGAAATTTAATTATTGGTTACAAAAACGAGGGGTGGGGCCTTTCACGAGGGTTCTTCAGAGCATCTCGCGAATAGGATAAGATTAGTTTGTTTTCCTGATCAATTACGGTAAGGAAAGGGATGGAGCGAGGGCCCTATCATTTTCAGTATCATCATAAGTCTGGACGGGACGGGACTAAAACTGGGACTACCACTAAGACCAGTCTGACCATAGACTGGTCTGGACTGACCATGGTCAGATGATGTCTTAGTGGTCATAAGGTCATCAACTGACCACGATTAGTATGTATACATTTTTCTAATGAAAGTTTTTCTTTCAACTTTGGTCTTCCAACACAAATTAAGGATTCTTCGACCAGGCGAGGTGATCATGCCTAGCGGGCCAAGGCACAGCGGCTGATGTTATTGCATATTTTTATACTATTATAGTTCATTCGCGTTAAGAAAATAGTGACACTCCAAACAAGTTCTAAGCTTATTAGTCAGGGGGGCGGGGTTCAATATCGTACACAATATAAACTTGTTGAACTAAGAAATCTCTAAACAAACTCTTCGTTTGTAAAAAGAAGAAAGTACCACAGAGTAAAAAGCATTAGTGACTCACAAATATTTTTTTTTATCATCCATTGCTTGACAGCGGATAAAGGCGGCAACGGAAAACGCATCTTATATTTCAGAAACACGTATGCCGTTTGGCTAATTATCTGCTTGAGGAATACCACCTTCTCCATCTCCGAGTCTGACCACACAATATCTCTCAACTTCTTGGAGTTGCTTATCATATTAATTTGAGCTTCAGTGAACATTTTGGCCAACCGCGCTTTCAATAAGTTCAATTCTTCCAACTCTTCGCTGTGACATTTACCAGTTTGAACACCTATTGTATTCTTTTTCACGACTCTCTGTTCTGCTTCAATTTTTTCTTTTTTATATTTTGTCTCTAACTCTATCCATATTTCTTTTTCTTTTTGTATATCTGCCAGTTTCTTTTTTAGACTGGTGTATTTTTGCAAAGGAAGCAATACCATGGCTTTTCTGTAAGAATAATCATTTAATTATATTCTAAAAAAAGTACCAACTGGCACAGTTCGCCAAATTTTAGGCCAAGGTGGTGTTTTAGTGAAATAAATAGTGTATATAATGACATGTACCTTCAAGTGTGTAACAAATTTTACAAATTAAGTTAATAAATATTATTTCTCTGTGTATTAGCGGCTAACACTTTCGACCAGTAGGCTAGCGTAGCTTAATATTTAAATATAGTCTTAGCACAGAATATATAATAGTATTAGCACAAAAGACCTATTCCACAAAACCATTTCAATTTAAAAGCGACTTTCTTCCACGCCATAAAGTGCAATTTCGTTTGAATTCAATTAATCATCACGCACTTACAGTTAAATTTGCGAACTCTAATATCTTCTTATAGAACAATAAGAACTAGTGATGCGCAAAATGTATCACTGAGCTGAAAAGATTGATACATATTATTTCGCTCTAAAGATATACACGGTGATTTTGAAAGCGTTTTGGAAACGAAATATTTGAATTTGGAATCATCTATAGTACCAATAAAAATGATTAAATCAATTGTATTGTTGTCTAAAAAAAAGTTTCAGTTTTAATATTCATTTTTACTCGATCGACTTGGAAAGTAGTAATGGACTGATCGTTCATTCATTATCTTATATGAATGAAACACGTCCGTGGGCGTTTCGGCGGCCGCTGCGCACCGCCGACGCTAACAGCAGCTGACAAAACTATACCTATAGGCGCGAGCTAGCGAGTACTTACGTAGATAGACTCCAATTTGTCCTTCATACTTTACACGGGCTTAGGACCGTCAGAAATACCTATTTTATTTAAACTTCTTTTCGATTATTAACCACGATTGTTCTTTTCACAACAAATCAATTTATCAACGGACTGTAGGTATAAATATTTCAGGCGTATTTAAAAAATCGGAGCTATCTACAGAATAATTAACTTACATACCTATTTACACTATTTACAGTTCTCTGTATCGAAGGAACTGCTCAAAATGGAGTCCGCTGCATTCAATACACAAACGTCCACGTTTAATGCAATTGTTTTTTAATTTTCTTAATGTGTCTCTATCACTTTTCACTTTAAAGCGTCCACTATCGCAATGCGTAAATTATCACGGCTTTCATATTCCCGTGTATTAACAAGTCTTTTTATTTCCGACCATAAGAAAAAATCCAGGGGCGTTAAGTCCGATCACTAAGCTCATTGTCCAGGTATGCACGCACTACACTCCGGCGAATAATAATTAAAACGTCCTTGACCTTGCGCATGAGTAGGCGCACGAAATTGTCCGTGGTCGAGAAGACGTTGGGTTGCAGCCAAGATGGTAGGTGTGGAGGGAATTTGAGGGCTTTCAATTCCACGTAGCCGTAGTGCATTTAAATGCTCCGGCTTGGGAATACAAACGCCGAGCCTCTTCCAAGTTGTAGTTGGCAGTAGCGTACAGCTGTACCATTGCCAAGAAGTATTCCACGTTTGAAAATTCGTACTGTCGACTCATTTTAGCGCTAATCAATGCAGCGTGCCGTCACGATGTTATGGTATTACTTTACTGACCGACTGACGATGACAGGTGAGCCCCGCGCATGCGCCTACGGGGCAGACGTCATTGGTTGGACGACTCCGGCGCAACTCGGTAGCTTTGTTTTTATTGGCGAATACGATTTGATGTGACTCGATATTAAAACGCATAGTATTTCTATTCGTAGTATTTACCTACGTGTGATTGAATAGCCTACTACTACTGGTTCTGACTTTTTCTCTGTAAACGATATGAATATCGACTTTGATGATAAAAAAAAATATATTTTATTAAATTAACGTTATATATAGCTTCTGTTACTGATAAATAACTCAAAATTTTCTTTTCCAAAACGCTTTCAAAATCACCGTGTATATCACTCATCTAGCTCACTAGCTCATTGATCCGATTCAATTGATTGGTCTCTCAATTAATTCATTTCTTCATCTAGATCGTTTAGCTCAGTATACTCGTATATCACTCACTTTAAGCAACTCTCGCCATACAAACCTTTCTTTATTTTCATATTGACCTTAATTCAGTTCTTGAAACTACATTTTTAACCTATTTTTTTTAAATACAATTTTATTCATTTTGATAAAATTACTAATTATTAACACCCTTTTATATAATAATTAAAAATAAGAAATACGTATAATAATTATTTCTTGTACTTTTTTTAAGTTGTATATTAGAAATGATACATAATTATATACAGAAATTGATTTTCCTTGTACTTGGTAGGCTTAATTCTTAAGTAATCTTAAACTTTGATCCTACAGAAATAATGTACATTTTGCAAAAAAAAACTTGCGCGAACTCAACCATCATCTATCTCACTCATTTATCTTTAGTCTCACTCGCTCATGAGACAAAGATCGGCGTGTCGTTGAGCTAGTACTGAGTTACTGATATATACGGAGCAAGTGTGAGTGAGTGATACATTTTATCGTCGTGAATGATATGTCTTTTATAGCACTCACTCAGGAGCTACACAACTCTAATAAGAAAATCAATTTTGAATCCATGTTATTATTTATGCAGCCAAACAAGATAATATTGTTTTGTAGGATACTACACGGCACGACTAGCGCACGATAGCCTACTGAATTAGGTCGACAAATCTAGCCCGCCTCACAATACTTGTAGTTTTATATCTATACAAATAAATAAAATTGGAGTGTCTGTTTGTAATATTAAAATAACCGCTTTTTACTAAATGCATATGTATGCTTACACGGTACATATGCCAAAATAACATTTTTTTACAATTTTTGTCTGTCTGTTCCGGGTAATCTCTGGAACGGCTGGACCGATTTCGACGGGACTTTCACTGGCAGAAAGCTGATGACATAAGGAGTCACTTAGGCTACTTTCTTTAGACTAGCTTCGCCCCGCGGCGTTGCCCGCGGTTATAACAACAAACGCGGGTAACACCGCGGCTCTCAGCTAGTCTTAAATAAGGAATTGGGTGAGGACCACTTTCAGGTAACATGTACCAATACATACCCACTTCTAGCTTCAGCTAAATTCTTTTTAGTAGTGTGAATATTATTTTTGGATGAATTTTGGCCATTTATACTTGCTAACTTTGCCATGCTCATGAAACTAACATTGTCTTTCCTTCGTGTGTATGTTTTGGGGGGCACTGAAATATAAAAATAGTTTGTTTAACAATCCCAAGGGATCGAATGATAGCAATCACTTTGTGTTTAAAATCAAAGTAACATAGTATTATAATTATGTAGATCATAAGTTGAAGATTGTGTCCGATAGATGGCGTTGTATTAAACGGCTACATCGCGCTATAGTTTGTTACCAGCGATATGCATATAAGCAGATGCTAAAATTTCGTAGACAAGAATTACAGCTCCTAGATCAGATCAGTTGTGGTTTCATTTGTTCCCAACCCTTCTAGTAGTTCTTAGTTCAATAGCTCAATAAACACTTTGCAATATGTAATTCTTGTATACGACTTGCAATAGTGATATTCTTGGAATGTGTGGGTTTGGCTGGTTTTGTTAGTGGTAGCTACCCACTTTATTGAAGGAATCAGGAATAAACTGATCTGGCAGAGAACCAAGGTCACCGACATAGTCTACTGGATTAGCAAGCTGAAGTGCCGTTGGGGAAATTGAGTTCTTGAGAGGAGACCCCGCGTCTCGGCAAACGTAGTGTAGGACGCCCGCAGGCCAGGTGGAGTGACGATTTGCGCAAGATGGCTGGCAAGAGCTGGATGCGAGAAGCCCAAAATCGATCTAAGTGGCGTGCAATTATTTTCTTGAAGAACATACAAATACACCCACCTGACTGTAAATTATGATTCAGAATGTTAGGCACTGTGCAGTTATCATGTTGGTTTGAAACAATAGGCATTGGTTTTGTGAGAGCCATTGGTTTTATGGGAGTCAAATTTGTTTCATCTTCTGGACCAGTATTGACTTCTTTGATTATTTCATATTTCCTCAAGCTGCAATTATTGTTCTTGTTGACTTCTAAATGATCATCAGTATCAATAAATTCAACATCACTATCACTTTCATCTTTGTTTCCTTCATCATTTTCCTCAATAATATCATCATCATCATATTCAGCTAATCTTATATTCCCATCAACAATAACTATTTTGTACATTTTGTTTGGTTTAATATTACTATCATCAATTCCAGAATTATCATTATTTTCTGCATTTGATTCTATGATGGTTGTGTGATTGTCATTTTCATTTTCCTTAGTAACAGATTTATTTTCATTTGTAGTATGTGTGGACCTCTTCTGTATGTTATAGTTGAATATAATACCTTTTGGTGGAACACAGTTGGATTTTTTAACTTCATGGAGGTTTGATTCTGATTCATGACTTGGTTTTCGTGCATAAGTCTGTGTGTTACTATGTGATACATAGTTTGATGTGGAATTTTTAGCATCTGTAAGTAAATAAACACATAATTAATTGCACTGAAATTGTAACGTGTTAAAAGAGTGTCATATCGCTTTGGTGCACAGTTGCATAAACACTGTATAAGGGGTATGTCAGTACACTTACGAGTTTGAGTGCAGTATGTGAAAGTATATGGTGAACAGCAAAAATGAATAATTAAAAAAAAGTAGTTAGATTTAGAAATTTATGTGTATTTATGTGACAATGTTAGGTCTGCCATAGAGGTAATACAGATTAAGAGGAGAAGGTATTTGATTGCGTGTAGGTGGAATAGCGACATCGGTAGAAAGAAGACGGTGAATACTTGGGCAAACAGATCAGTGAAGAGGTGCGAGAGAGATGAATGTAAATCATTGTGTTCTTTCTCTTTCTATCAACATAAATCGCTGTCTTCTTTCTACTAATGTCCCCGGATCCTGGCTCGCTTCTATCCTCTAACTACATAATATCTCTATGGGGTGTGCACGACTGAGTCAGTCAGCCCATGACCAAGGCCAGTAAAGTACAACCTCTAAACTTCTTGCCATTCATAGGCAATGGTCAACACTGAGACAATTTTCTCAACATAACTTAATTGCTTAACTCTGGCTATAGCTGTTAGTTGATACTTTTAAGTTGACAGCAAACAAAAAGAAAACAATAGAATTTAAAAAAAGAACATGAGAATCCTTTGTCTTTGAGATTAAACAGACCGCGTTAAGTAGAAAAGATCCAATTAATTTTCAATAAAAAAAATTTAAGAAAATAATTTATAAGTAATTCTGGCAGTATGATCACACATTTGTTAATCACATAAATGTTATTGAGGTAAAAATTCACAATTAGGGCTAAAATACGAAATAGTTACAGTTTTATGGATAGCAGAATATAAGTTGGGTTTTTTATGCTTTTTAGGATCATAAACAATTTATATGTTTAACATGTAAAATGTTTATGTGTAAAATTAACATACACTCGTACGTACCATTGTCTTCACGCGTAATCATACGTTTATTTAATCTCCATGGAAGAGGCATTATTAAATCTTTAGGTTATTTCGAAGGCTGAGAACTGAGATCAAACTTCTTTTTTCATTATGAATTAAAGTGTGTCTTTATCACACAAAACTGATAGCTGATAGCACGCAAAAACACACTGATATGTAATATCAAGACTTATAGAGATCTTAAAAATTATGAAAGAAGTGATGAAAAATATACTTAATTCGTATTTTTTATTTATAAACAAGCAAATAATAATAACGTTCTGTCAATTCATACTAAGGGAATGGTCATAGATAAAATACAATGGGAACGGTTAACACCAGTCTTTCTTGCGAACATTTTTACAAACTTAATTAACAGATGGCAGTAAAATAAGCTTCTAACAATGAGATTTGTGTTTATCTGTTTCAGTCAAGTCTCAGTGAAGAGTTATTGAGGTCAGACCTTTTTTGGTAGTGATTAATGTATGGGTATATACAAATATATATATATATATATATATATTTAGATTTTATTGTTTAACAATTTCATGTTATTATTATTTTTTCTTATTAGTTTTAATATT
>CADEBD010000618.1:0-22192 GCA_902825455.1 Arctia plantaginis
AAAGGATGACAAGACCAGGTTGAAGAACTATCGACCCATATCCCTTCTAAGCCACGTCTACAAGGTGTTTTCGAGAGTCATCACGAACCGTCTTGCGCAAAGACTCGACGAATTCCAACCACCGGAGCAAGCTGGGTTTCGGAGCGGATATGGCACCATAGACCACATCCACACAGTGCGGCAGATTATACAAAAGACCGAAGAATATAATCAGCCCCTGTGTCTAGCATTCGTGGACTATGAGAAAGCCTTTGACTCGATCGAGATCTGGTCTGTTCTGGAGTCCCTGCAGCGTTGCCAAGTAGATTAGATCCAAGTGATGAGATGTCTCTACGAAGCCGCCACCATGTCCGTCCAAGTACAGAATCAGCAAACAAGGCCCGTACCATTGCATCGAGGAGTGAGACAAGGGGACGTTATTTCCCCGAAATTGTTCACAAATGCAATGGAGGACATGTTCAAGACGCTGCACTGGAAAGGGCGTGGCATCAATATCAATGGCGAATACATCTCTCACTTGCGATTTGCAGATGACATCGTCATCATGGCAGAGACGTTGCAGGACCTACAGCAAGTGCTGAATGACTTAGCTGACACTTCTGTACGCATCCGCCTACGGATGAACTTGGATAAAACCAAGGTCATGTTCAACGAACATGTACTACCGGAACCGATTGCGGTACACGGTGCCGTTCTCGAAGTTGTTCAAAATTATGTGTACCTCGGGCAGACATTGCAGTTAGGTAGACACAACTTCGAGGACGAGGTGAACAGAAGAATTCGGTTGGGTTGGGCAGCGTTTGGGAAGCTACGTCGAGTCTTCTCATCGTCGATCCCACAGTGCCTTAAGACGAAAGTCTTTAATGAGTGCGTCCTACCCGTCATGACATTACGGAGCTGAAACGTGGACACTTACGGTACGGCTGGTCCACAAGTTCAAAGTCGCTCAACGTGCTATGGAAAGGGCTATGCTCGGCGTTTCTCTAAGGGATCGCATCAGAAATGAGGTGATCCGGCAGAGAACTAAGGTCACCGACATAGCGTACCGGATCAGCAAGCTGAAGTGGCAGTGGGCTGGCCATATTAGCCGCAGAACCGATAACCGTTGGGGAACTTTAACTTTTACATACTGCGCTGATGTAACTATTGGTCGCGGATCTATCACTAACACTCGTAGATGTGATTGGTGGAATGATAGATTAGCCGAACTACGTAGAAGCTACCGGAAAGCTCGTAGAAAATTAAACACTATTAAAAAACAAAACGTAACAGAAGATTTGTACAACATTGCTCTCATTGCTCTTAGAGTTGCCAGGTCCCACTACAGAGCTGCTGTGGAAAAATCCAAGGGAAACTTAATTCAGAAACTTGTTAATAAACTCGATAGAGAAGGCCCGTGGTCACCTTTGTATCACGAATTTAAGGCAAATAGATCAATCGACCACGCATACATACAGAACATCAAAATTAATAACAGATATACCACAGGAGTAGAACAAACAGCAGAATATCTTTTAGACTCACTCGTACCTGACGATCGACCGGAAAACGACACTGATCATCACCGACAGATAAGGCAGTGGGCCGTCGAACCACCACTGTCTCCAATGTCTGATTTACCATCTTCAGACGAATTTCTCGGTATCATTAGATCCTTGCCGCTAAACAAGGCTTCGGGTGATGATAAAATATCTAACAAAATGATAAAAGAAGCTTGTAAACTTTCGGGTGACACGATTTTCACTGTCTTTAAACGTTGCATTGCTGAAGGAATATTTCCTCGTATATGGCGGTGCGGTAATATTCGTATAATACCAAAAAGTGGCGACAAGCCACCGGATGATCCTAAATCCTACCGACCAATCACATTGTTACCATCGTTAGGAAAGCTTTTAGAACGTCTTGTAGTGCCCCGGCTTCTGCCAGGTGGAGTCAAATTTCATGATAGACAATTTGGATTTACGTTGGGTAAATCGACAACTGACGCTGTTATATCGGTTAGAAAGTTTGTCACAGAGTCAAAATTTCAATACGTGCTGGCTATTTTCTTAAATATATCTGGCTAATACATTAAAGATCATATACGGAGCTACTTATTTAGGTTCTATGTGCTATGGTGCACCTGTATGGGCCGATAGGGCGACCGTAGGCGCTGTCCGTCGCAAACTGTTACAAGGCCAACGACTTGCACTGATATTTTTGTGCAAGGCATATAGGACGGTTAGCACTGAGGCTTTGCCGGTGTTGGCGGGTGTCCTTCCGGTCGATCTCGAGGTGCAGAGACGTGCAGCCATGTACTATTCAAGACAAAACATGGAATGCGATTTCTTGGGCGCGCGGGATCGCGGTAAAATTACAAGATTGCTTCAACAGCAGTCCGATGTCTATAATGACCTCATAGACGAATGGCAGCAACGCTGGGACGAATCATCCAAGGGGCGCCATCTTTACCAATTTTTTCCATCTGTTCGCGAACGGTTGTCGAGGACATGGCTTGAGGTGGATCACTGTGTCGCTCAATTTCTTACGGGTCATGGTAACTTTAAGAGCAAGTTGTATTCATTTAAATTAGTCGAGTCACCATTGTGTCAATGCTCAACACCTAACTCTCATTATGAACAGTCTGCTCATCATATCCTCTGGGAATGTAGTCTTGGTATAATGAACGTAATATAATGCTGAATAGCTTGCAGGTGACATCTGGGGCGGTATACTATGGGGATCTTGTGTCAACTAGGGTGAATTTCCGTGCGTTTAGGCGATTCTGCCATACATATTATAGAAATCAAATATAGCTCATGTAGGACCCGTAATATTTTGTGGCCGTGGTGCTTCCCTGTTTAAAAGGGTGTATGCCTATTTTACTTCATTTGTCTCCCGATTTGCTAAGGAGGGAAGTGGATTTACTGTATTTCCAACTCCTCCAATTTTCTTCTGATTAATTTCGTTGCGGGTTCCAAGACAGTTTAATTTCTTCCTGGGACTTCCCGAGTGTCATAACTCGGTGTGTTCGTGGGTCACTGCTGTGGATCCTGGTGTACAGGAGTTACAGTGGTGGGCGTGTGGGTGGGATTAGTCCCAATAAAAAAAAAAAAAAACCGTTGGGGAAAACGAGTTCTTGAGTGGAGACCGCGTCTCGGCAAACGTAGTGTAGGACGCCCACAGGCCAGGTGGAGTGACGATTTGCGCAAGATGGCTGGCAGGAGCTGGATGCGAGAAGCCCAAAATCGATCTAAGTGGCGTGCGATGGGAGAGGCCTATGTCCAGCAGTGGACTGCGATGGGCTGATGATGATGATGATGATGATTATGTATGATAAGTAATTCTTTCGTAAATAAAATAAAGTCAGTATTCAGGCAAAAAATCATCGTAAAGCACATTCATTTCCCCTAAAATGCCCTAGAAATCACCGTCAAAGTCAAAGGGTATATTTCTAATGCGGAAATTGTCTTTAAAAAAAATACTTGTAGACTATTGGCCGAAGTTAAACCCTGGCTTCTGTGTAAGTGATTTTTGAGGTTTTGTGAAGTTTATTACCCAAACATATTTGATAACACAATCCATTGTCATAATGAAACGCCCTGTAAATATTTGTACACACGCAGCTTATCAATTGTATGAGCAGAACTGTGATCTAATATTCATATGTGTAGATAACTGGTTTGCTATTAAGTAATTACGTTACAAATGCAAATTGTAAACCATGTTAGGAATATGTGTTCTATATTGAATAAGATAACTTCAACCTTCTACGGCTCATGGTGGACAGGCATGCGTGTGAACTTTTATTCATTTTTGCATAACAAGATAACAATTAGATGACAGATTTGTTTTATTCCTTGATACTAGTCGTTTTTAAGAAACAATGTTGCAAGGTTATAATATTAAAAAAAAAAATTACTACAACATTGGAGTATTTTGTTGAGTAGAAAAATTTCATATCTCTCCCCTGCGTTATTAGAATTCCGTCCCTGAGTGGAGGCAATACAATTCAAATTTTGAGGTATAATTTCAGTAATAAAATGGTTATCATCTTCTAAAACTTGTATTGAAATAATATACTCGTATCTGGTTTAAGAATCTTTATCTCTCAAAAGAATTTACAAAATTCACTTACTGAGAAAACATACATAAAAGTAAAATCTATACTCGTATTACACAATATATAATCCTAGCGCACTAATAGAATATTTTAGTTTCTTCTAATTCAGTACTAACACTATTTTTTTTTTAATTCTGAGGCAGAGCTTTTATATTACTACGGTTTTAGTACATATTATTTTTATGATTGCCTACTATTCTTGTTGTTTATCTCAAGATGATGATGATGATGGTAGATAGTAAATATGTGATTTTTACTATTGTTTAATTAAATATAATGTAACTTCTTAGAAATATTCATAACCTTCTTTCTTAAATGTGTCAAGGTTGTTACAGCTCGACTGTGAGATATATTTCAGTGATCGTGTTTACGATATATCTACAATATGAGTAGGACTTAGAGCGCTGTGTGGTTGTACATTGCTAGTATTGCTACATAATACATGTCACACTGTCGTAGCCAACATTTATATTTCTGAGTTCTATACGCGAATAGGAACACGACCTTATTATCCTACCTCTTAAACCCGTAGTCAAGCTATTTTTTTTTTTAAGGTACCCGATGTAAGAAGTGAAATGCGTCTATGTATTTGACCTATCTGTAATTGTGTCTATGGTAATATTGCTTTTAAATCGATAGCGATTCACGGATTTTTATTTAAAAGCTGACTAAAGCGAAAACGCTTAGGTACATGCCTGGATCAGATCGTTTCCCCGCCAGCAATCATTGCTGCCATGCTGGCGGGTGAGGAGGGCTGGGGCGCAGTGGTCTCTTTCTGTGAAGCTGTAATGCTCCAGAAAGAGACCGCTGAACGGGATCGGGAGAGGGCCGATCCCGAACGTAGAAGACGTCGGCGGCGATATCAGCCGTCGACGGGGCCCCGGGCCGCCAGAGAGTGGGGACCTCTGGTGGCAGATTGATTGCTGCGGTAGGGAATGGAATGGCCGGCCTGATTGCATTAAGATGCGATCGGGCCGCCATGCCGTGATTGAAGGGGGAAGTGTTCTCCCCTGGGATAGGGCCTGATTAGGCATGGTGTCAATTCGGGGAGGACCTGAAATAACATGGTCCGGGTCCTCCCCAGAGTAGGACACCTAAGGCCGGCCGTCGGGGTGGTTTTTAGTGGAATCACCACATACTCCTGGCTCCTGGGTCCCCGAGGAGCCGGAGATCCGAAGGGATTTTACACCCCGTCAACAAAAAAAAAAAAAAAAAAAAAAAAGATCGTTTATCTATACGGAAATGCTTGTTGTGTTGGAAAGCTAAGAAATAGGTCTTTTAGCCTGTAGTTCTTTATAACTTAAAAAAATATCCTCACCATAGTTTCTAATAACTTTATATCGTTTACACGAAAGCTGTTTTAATAATTAACGATAGGGCATCACGAAGCAACTTTGTTGCTTTTACAGTAGAAACTATAGTAAAGCATCTTGCATCTCTCGCATACTGGAAGCTACTTGTAACTTGTGCAAAGTCTCTGGTTTCTGTACATTTACCCGTTGATAAGGCCCTGCCTCTGAATGAAAATGTGCTGTAATGCTTCGTTTTTTTACTACTCTCCTCAAATGATAGTGTTAGCCTACTACCACAAAGTAAAATTGCAATAATCGTTAAGTCAGGACTTCTTACCATTTGTTTTTTTCTTTATGTCTATTTTGCTCGAGCCATTTACTTTTGACAGATTTTTACAATTAGGCCACTCTTTTGATAAAATATGCCGGTTTTCTGATGTACAGTTTGTTTTATTTCCTACGTAATCAATCAAATCTTCAAATTTTCTATCAAAAGGATTATAACTATTACGAGTATTATAAAATACGACAAACATATTTCTTCCTTTTATTTTTAATTTGGGACATAAATCTGAAAAGAATATTAACCGCCTTAGATTCAAACTTAGCAAAAAATCATGATTATTTCGATTTAGCGCAACAGGCTTCCACTTTTGACTTTAGATTGATTAAATTGATGGTTTAGAGTACGTAACTGTTAATTTAGTTTCTAAAGCCTGTTGCGCTTTTTTTTAAATAATAAGCCGTAAAATATCACATTATCTCTTCTTAAAAAAACTATCATATCTCCGACTACTATTCAATGTTTAGTTAAATAAAATTAGTTTTTAATTGGTCTTACCCTGATCTATACTCGAAATAATAATGTTTTAATGTAAACACAATAAATTAAATATGAAACTCACAGAAATGCAATAAACTGAAAACAGAGTACACTTTAAGTATGTCAATCTGGTAGATGACTAACTTCTAATGAATTTAAATATCACTAACAGGTGTGGAAACACCTACCCTGCATACAAAATAAAAATCATACCTAACTAAATTCATTTAATAATTTCAGTTTTGGGTACGAGCGTCACATATACCGCTCCAATGTGCGTCGAAGGCATTTATGAGTAATGGTTACTAAATTTTCTTCTATTTATACTTGTTATTGGTATAGTACTTGCTTTACTGTTATGCTTACAAGTTCGTTGATTATTATGCCCTACTTAAAAATATATAGAGCAACATTTTTATGTACAGAAAGGAATGCACAGTTTTATTAAAACATAGTAATTGCTAACTATGTTTTGCTGAAACTGCCAAACAATTTTATTTGTTACAATGGACCAAAAGCTGCTTCATTGCGTTTTTAGCGGAAACTGGACACCGATGTTGTGACTAGCAAATTAAATTCCAGCGATTGGGGTGACTAAAAGTAGAAAAAGTTAGCAACATCGACAAAGCCCCAAAGAGGGGTTGGATCAATGTTACAATAAAAAACATAATTGCTATTTTTAATCTGTACTGACATGGTAACTAAGTAATATTCAGCAAATCCAAGTTTTCAGTCCAGAGCCTGATCGGTGTAAAACTTTTAAAGTTCTAAATATGTTGGTATGCATACGTATAGATATAAAGTAATAAAATTAAATAAATAAAAAAAAAACAAGTGTAATAAAGTATATTGGACCAGAAAACTGAGTACTTGATACTTGAGTCATGTGTATGGTAGGCGGTAGTCACTTACTTAGCACCAGTATTGTCAACTCATTGGCCTTTTTACAATGAAAACGCTCCGATTCTTAATGGTGTAAGTTAAGGTAGATAGATCAATAAAAGATGTTTACTTGAAGATTACGTTGATGATGACATATTTATGACACTCATTAACTGTTCCAAACATAAATTTTATTATACCTTACAGTATCAAAAGTTTTAGTATACCTTCACATAGCTTTTTATTGGTGCCGTGTGTTATCTTATGATTAATGAATTTAATGGTGAAATTATTTTTATGGTATTTACCAGGGTTACAGCACTTACTTCTGTTTTTTGCATAGATGTAACAACCTTACTACGTGTCTGTGCTTAGTTTGTAAAATAGATGTGTGTTTAGTGTAAGAAATTTACGGATATGAAGTGTTGAATTATCCGACAGTTTCGGATGTTAATTTTTAGGAATTTATACAAACGCATAGATAATCATTAGTAGTATTTATTTCTGTAAGTAAATCCTTTCAGATATTTTTACAAGTCGGTAGTAGTATCGATAATCTCGATATTATTATTTTTTTCGACTTTTAAGAGATCCTTGCTATTTGGTTGTGCCTGTGCAAATATGCGCCGTTAGGGAGACGCGAAAAACCAGATTCCCCAGGACGGTAGCATGCCCGACAGATGGCAACCCTACTATCTTTCAGAATATATTTTCGATAGTTATTCGTTCTGATAACTTCGTCCATAGTCGCACAAACAAAATCTTCAGTTTATCCAAAGAGATCACTATATCGTAGCCAAGACAAGTCTAGAATGCTTGTTTCACAAAGCACATCACTCTAGGCCGCGTTTTACCTGATCGAAAACTAATTAGCTTACCGATGTGTTTAGTTTTTTCAATTGACGTTTATTTTTTTACTATATATATATATATATATATATATATATATATATATATATACTATAAGCTAGCACAGTAGGTTTGGGTCGAGTAGTAGTAATATGTTCAGCAATTTTCATTAACACAAAAAATAGAATGTGTATCACTATCCGGTTATAACGAATCCAGGACACTTACCAGCCCCAAATTTTGTTTCTGAATAGGCAAACGGGATAAACGGAGCCTATTAATAAAATTAACAAACCGGTATTTCAGAATCGCATTTTCAAAAAGCACTCCTCATCCTGTCATTGCATTGGGTACTCACAGAAATAGCCTCAACATCAACATCAACGTGTCAACTGAGATGTGCTATTGGTCGAAAGTGTGCGAAAGAAGGGATAATTAAGCTATTCCGTATGTCAGAACGTATCCTCTCAAGTACGGCATCATCCAGAAGGTAAAAACGCTGTATATCTCGTACTTGGTCCGACAATCTTTGTGCTAAAACGTTGACAGCTGGCTAAGCTTCCTGAAACAAAGACACTAATCGAATACGGTACGCAGTAAGGTTAGTTCCCTGCTCCCTGCAGCTCTGTGGTCCGATAATATGCCCCCATGACATTTTCATTTATAGAATGTGTCCACTTCATGCGGCCCGCATCATCACCGGTAGCGGGGACCTTACCCAGTAGTCGTGCTTTAGATCTTGTAATCCTGGAGCAGTAAAATAAAAAAAAGACGTGTGGCACTCGGGGACTGCCGCGGTAAAGCTATTGCATAGCATTTTGTATCAACTTATGCAATTATAATTATTTATTTATTTTATTTTTGCAGTATTTCTTTCTCTTTGATATTAATTCAAGTTACACTTTTTGAGCGTGGTGACCGATAAGAAAACAATTTTTTTTCTTTTATTAAATAAAAATATTGAAGCATATATTACAATTTGTTTTTAAATAAATAAATAAAAAATATTATTATTAAATCAAATTACATATCCATGTAAGATTTTTCTGCATTATGTTGACGAAATTTCCTTTGACGTTCAGCATTTGATTTTGGTACTGTTTTTTGTTTTGTTTTTAGCGTGAGGTTTTTTTTCGTTACGGAATTTCTGGATTCGGTCCCCGCGCTCAAGGCCCCTTGATAGAAGCTATGCAATAGCTTAAAAATTCACAGAATATATTGTATTTTTTTTCATTTATTTTTATTATACTATTATAAGATATAGTTTATTTCATGCTGGACCTCTACGTATATTTATCTAGTAAAATAATTTTATTTTATGTATTCATTTAGTGTCAGATTTAGTACTTATATGTAAAATGTATAATTAAATTAATTCAATTGTTTTATTCATTATTTCATTCAGTAATCGTATTCTATTAAAAAAATATTGAAGTATTTTATCAGTGAATCTAGCTTTCATAGCACAAGCTCTATTTAGTTTAAAACTAGCTGGCGTTGTGTGTCAGATGTCTGAAAAATATTAAATTATGATTTGACACCTACAAAGAATAACATCGTATTTTTACTAACTTTTCAGATTAAAGATTTAAAAAATCTCTCAGGTTTTCTTTAAGCCTTAATACCAACCAAATTAGTTAATCTCACCAAACCAAACTTACATATACTTTTTTCAAATAATAACTAAGTAACTGTTCTTTGTTATGAATGTATAATAATGATTAGGTACCTAAAATAATGTTATTTTTTATGAAATATATGAAAAATAACTTTTAACTACTTAATATTAACTGCTAAAATTTATTAAGTTAATAATACTGTTCAGTTATGAAACAATCAGGTCTTCAAATATAATCAATACAACGAAAATCCTGTAAAAGAAATCTTATACTCGTATAAGACAAACATAACTTTTAAACAACTACAATTAATAGAGTTCTTAATTGGAATCAGTCTCATTGTTATTTGGCTGAGTTGAATTAACATGCAGTAAATTTATGTAAGATGATAGATTGCTGGAAAAGATTACTTTTCAATGTATTTTGCTATAGTTAAAGGCAAATGGCTATCATAAGCCTTCAAAGCCTATTGCTAGGGAACTCTTTTTCATTGTATTGAGGTTCCTTGGCGGCGCGACAAGTAGCACATCAAAGTAAAACTGCCCTATGTTAAGCTATATCTATAGTCATTTCATAGTCACTCAGAGAATCATATTGCAATTTAACCATAGTCAGTAAGTCATATAATATAGATACAACGGATGTTCATAATTTAGCTCCATGAGACTTTCACATTATTAACATCATATTTCCAACTAATGTAATATGGCAAAAGCGGTTTAAAATCGAATATCGTGTCTTGATTTCCTTCTTTGACTACATACTCGTAAGGGTCACCAGTAAATTTTGAACATCCAATCAAAGCAATCTATTACTGTGGAACGTAGATATTTTTGTTCTTTTTTCTCCGTTCGACAAGGGCATGCATGCGTAGCAGCCCTCTGACTGAGAATGTCCCACTTCAAAAAAGTGGTGTTCAAAATTGTCTGTAAATCGTAACAAACTGCTACAACAGAGTCAGTGTGCTCGGCTCTACGTTTGTTACAATCTTTTAAAGCCCCAACTGAATTATTATTGGCAACATCTAAAGTATGCTCATACTCTAGCTTAGTTTTATCAGTCTCAGTTGCATTTTTATTCAGGTCACCGTAGGCATTGGTCTTTTTTGGGTTTATTGAAATATGTATTGAACATATTATGAAATATGTTACTATATTATACTATGTATTAAATATGTACTGTCTTGAGGTCGCAACTATCTATACAAAGCTTGTATAGTAATGGAAAGTTAAGTTGTTCACTTAAATATTGTCTAGATGATCTGTTTCTGATATGATGTGAGTCTAATAACTTGATCTGGAATAGCATTTTTGCGCGTGTTATGACAACCTATTTTATCCATTGAAATAGTAGCGGACTTATCTATTTTTCTGAATAGGGTCTGCAACCACATGTCGCTTATAGAAAAAGTATATATCATTGTCTTACGTGTCCGTATCTGTCTCTCGACTGTCTATGAACAAATAATACTACGAGTCTACTGATTGTACTACTATCTGTTTGCCGATTTCATTTCTTTGTGGTTCTGTAATAGCTTCTGGACTTTTACGTGAACAATTAGGACCAAAGCCTGACTTCATGTATTTTTCCAGAATCAGTTGGCCTTTCTTACTTATAAAGTAATCATCAGAATTTTTATTTCTTCTACATTTTCCATTTTTCATTATTCGAAAGTCTTTCTCGAAATTATTGCAAGGCAAATAATCGTAACTTACATTACGATCCCTGGACTTAATTTAGTATATTAGTATTTAGTATTTACTTTGCAAATATGAAATAATTGTAAATAGGGTTACGATGAAAGGATATTTAATAAGAAATAATTATTGCCGAAAACAAAATTGTATCTTGAATTACCCTTGAATTATTAATTATTAAGAATCTTGCATTCAACATTTACAATAGAGCTCATAAACAATGATGATGGTAGTGTGTAACTAAATATCCATTTTATGAATTTCCGTTGACTCGTGACTTACAAAAATCCGTACGCAAAGGGTCCGTGTGGTGACGGATTAAGAATACAGAGTATTACCACCCCTATTCATCCCGTGGGTGTCGTAAGATCCGACTAAGGGAAAAAACTACGCAGAACAACAGCACTGCAGAGAGAAGGAAAACTTGAAACTCAACATTTTTTGCACAAGTATAATATGATTGTAACTCAAAACACTCAAAACTCACTCCATGGGCGTCGTAAGATCCAATTAAGGGAACAAACAGGACAACAGCACTGCAAAGAGAAGGAATACTTGAAATAAACCTCATAATAAACCGTCTGGCCACAGTAGTAGTAGACCAAAACCTCCTTCCTAACGATATGCCTACGTCTAGTAGTAGATTGTTAAAGGCTGTTGATGATGATGATTTATTAATATGTGACCTTAGAGGCAATGCATTATGTTTCTTAAAATACTATAAAGATTTAGATACGATACAACGGAACTGTTTCGTTCAATCATTCCTTCACATAATAATAGTCTAGTCTACCACATTCACACAACGCCATCTAGTCCCAAACTAAGCAGAGCTTGTACTATGGGTACTAGACAACTGATATAAATACATATTTACTTTTTTTTTTGTAAATACATACATAATATACATAGAAACACCCAGACCAAATCAAACATTTAATGTTCATGCACACAAATGTTTGACTTGAGCGGGAATCGAACCCGTGACCTTTGGAATAGCAGTCCGTTACACAAACCACTACACCATCCGGTCGTCAAATGCTGCAGCTAACTGATTAATAGACTAATAATTAAATGGTACATTGCTAACAAACTTTCTAAAAAATAACCCTGCCTTACAGTAAATAATTAAAATGAAAACTCGGGTGTATATTACTAAATTCTATTCAAAATTAGAATTGGTTTAGGTACAAGAAAGTTTTCTGATTGTGCATAATTAAAACTTGGGGTAAATGTTGTAAAACCGAAGCGAGCTTCATAGTTGAAGATTAATTTATAGTCAAGTTGTGTTCCATCGATTTTTAACAAACAGACCAAACATGAGTTTAGTTAAAATTTTGTCCTCAAGCAAGATACGTATAGCCAATCAATTTAAGTAATATTCCATAATTAATAGCACAGTCAAATTAGTTTTGATTTTTTTTTTCTTTATTTACGGAGTTTAGCCACAATAATTACTATGTCAATCCAAACAAAAATATTTCAAAGTTAACCAGTTGCACAGAGATCATAATTGGTATGAATGCTTGAAACACTATTAAAAATGAAATTTGAAAAGTCCGCATTCATCCATACCCAGAAAAAGTTCGCAAATAAAGTTTTTTATATTTGCCATTTGAAGTCAAAAAAATCATCATTTCATCATTTCAATTTACCGTAAAAAAGGCCGCTGGTTACATTGACATGTTGTGGGATAGTGGCATGCGAATCGTACTTAAATTCTAAACTGAACCACTTTAAAAGTAGCTGTACACTCATGATTTCATTATATTTTATATGTTTGAGAAGTCTAATTTCATTTTTAACCGACTTCAAAAAAAGGAGGAGGTTCTCAATTCGACTGTATTTTTTTTTTTTTTTTTTGTATATTTGTTACGCGATTACTCCGGCAATTATAAACCGATTTGAATAATTCTTTTTTTATTTGATAGGTCATACGTCAGAGGTGGTCCCATTGTCACCAGGTCAGGATCTGATGATGGGATCCTGGGGAAATCGAGGGAAACCCTCAAATTTTGTAGGCATATACACTGTTTATCAGAAATTATCTTAATCTATGTAGATTTTTGCATCTAATGGTCACCATCTGATGTTGCTGAGCTGATGATGAAGCTGATGATGAATGGTTTAGGAGTATGGGATCTCTGTAACAAAATTATGTAATACCATCGAATTTGAATGTGTTTGAGTCTAATTAATAAGGACTCCGATCCTATGTGATATTCAGGGTCTGATGATGGAGACGGTAAATAGCCATGGGAACTCTGTAATAAAATAAAGCAATTCCGCCGTGTTTGTGCTTATTTGATTCGTCTCGACTAGGAGCTTCATGCTAGTCGATTTTTAACCAACATCAAAAAAGGAGGGTTTTTGATTCGACAGTATGTTTTCTTTTTTAACCGACTTCCAAAACACAAAAGAGGAGGTTCTCAATTCGTCTGTATTTTTATTTTTTTTATGTATGTTTGTGCCGCGATTTCTCCGTCAATTGTGGACCGATTTTCAAAATTCTTTTTGTAATCGAAAGGGTATGGTCCCAAATTGGTCCCATTACCACCAATTCAGGATCTGATGATGGAATCCTAGAGAAATCGAAGGAAACCCTCACAATTATTGGGAATTTGACAGCCCCGACAACGTGTTTTAGTTACGAGTATTTCTTTAGCCAAACAAACCATGGCAACCGTCAGAGACTGCGCGATATGATGCGCAGAGAACTTGCAGTATTTATGTCCCCACAGTAATTTTCGTTGTATTAAGAAGAAAAGGTTGAAATTTTGTATTCTATCTTGTTAAAATAATTCGGATAGACGTTTTGTTGCTATGGATGGCATCGCATTTCGTTTGTAAGTAATTTTATACTTAATTTATTAAAATAGTTCTGGAAAAAACTCTTAAATTTTGTGTGGGTCAACTTTCTAAGGAGAGGCCTATGTCCAGCAGTAATTTAATATAATCTAACAAACTACAGTTTGTTACTATACATTACGGTACGTAGTGTTTTAAATATCGTACTTATCTACTCATTACAAACATATCCTACACTAAAAATGGTAAAATAAACCCTTTTAAAAAAAAAGTTGAACCGACTTCAAACAACACCGAGAAAGAGCACTAAAAATTAAAAAATAATTACAAATCTAAGTAAAAAACTATAATAAGTACCCTCAATGTAACAGGTAACATTATAATACCAATAGTCCCTTCTAATCTGTTTGAAGTCGGTGCCAAGCTCGATGCACAATAAGTAATACTGGTCTATGTCAGCTGTATATTAGCACAATGAAAAATTAAGAATTCAAAATAATTCTAATGAAACATCGAAGATTTTGTTAATTAATAAAGACCAACCAGATAAATTACGTGCGCAAACTTATCAACTACTTATTAAAGCATTCAAAATAATAATATAATTGGAGATGTGCGTCCACTTTAGCTCTTTCAACATGTTTTGCGCAGCATGAAGACTGTTGCAGCTGCCGCGCTACATTCTACCATGCCTATCAAGCACCTATTTGGCTTGGCACCGACTTCAAACAGATTAGAAGGGACTATTGGTATTATAATGTTACCTGTTACATTGAGGGTACTTATTATAGTTTTTTACTTAGATTTGTAATTATTTTTTAATTTTTAGTGCTCTTTGTCGGTGTTGTTTGAAGTCGGTTCAACTTTTTTTTTAAAAGGGTTTATTAATATTTACATGTACCTATGGTACAGTTGTTTTGACGAATTTAAAAATGGTGAAGTTAAAATAGCTATTCAATATTAAAATGGAACAAATGACTATCCGATAGTTGAAGAAAGACTTCGATTAACATCCACAACATTTTAGATTATGTAGGTCATATACGTTTTATAAGTTCCCTACAATACATCACAATCTTGACGATTGGTACATGTTTGAGCCTTTTGTCGGGAAGTTTCTTACACACGGTCCCTTTGTACTTAGATGGAGTCCCTATTAGACACTAAGGCAAAGGGGTCCGAGTACCCGTATACTTCAAAGAATTGTTAAAATGTTCGATCAATGTTTCATGAAACGAAGTGGTGGAAGTTTAAAGGACAAGCTTTCGACCTTGAGCGTGATGTATTTATGTTTGTAATTAAGTTATCTAAAATGCTTTCCTGGTTTGGTATTTGTGCAAACATTTTAGTAGTTTAGTAAACCTAATAAAGTAGTATTATTGTGTTTCCTTTTTATGTGTTTTTTATGTTAGAGGGGGCAGACGAGCAGATCGGTTACCTGATGAAAAGTGACTAGTGCCGCCCATGAACGTCTGCAAATCAGGAATCACAGATGCGTTGCCGGTTTTTTAGGAAGCAGTACGCTCTTTTCTTGAAGGTTTAAAGGTCTTATCGGGTCCGAAAATACCGCAGACGATAACCCGTTCCACAGATTGGTTGTGCGGGGCAAAAATTGTCTCGAAAAGCGCACAGTAGTGGAGCGCCAACTATCCAGGTAATAAGGATGAAAATTTTGACGTGTGGAACGATGGCGGAAATTTGCGGCTGGTATTAGTCCGAACAATTCCTCGGAGCACTCTCCATGATATATGCGATAGAGAAGGCAGAGTGAAGCTACATCTCTACGTAACGCCAACGAATCGAGCCGGTCGCAAATCTTTTGACTATCGACGATTCGAGTCGCTCTTCGTTGGATGCGGTCCAGAGGGAGAAGCTGGTACTGAGGTGCCCCTGCATAGAGATGAGAACAGTATTCCATATGCGGCCGGACTTGCAACTTTTAGAGGTGAAGGTGAGTGAAATACTGCCTCGACCAGTTCAGCACACCGAGCTTCTTCGAGGCCAATTTGACCTTACCCTCTAAGTGACCCCGAAACTGGACTTCCATCGATATGTCGATGCCTAGGAATCTGATGTCTGATAGGGAGGTACCTTCCTAACTGCCTCAATTAGTAATGACTAAAAGTTTTAAGATTTGGAATAGGTGCTTATACAAAGGGTAAAATACTTATATATATATGTAAATAGAATTATCGATTATTTAATTATTTATGCACACAACTTCACTTATTACACACGACTACGAGAGAAAACTCTGCGAAAGTGGGTATACGTTTTTATTAAATTAATTAATTACACAAAGAGAAATTGAGCGCCAAGCTTCCTCGATAGAAAAAAGCTTTTCGTGATTTTTACGACGTAATCGTGAAGTAAACGTTGAATATTTACCACGCAATAAAGATTCCACTTAAAAAGTTTACTTTCTGAATATTAATGTAGAGCTTCATCAAATTTCTAAGTAAATTCTATTACATTGGAGTTTGATTATGTAAGCTAAATCTCATCATTCGTGTGATCCTCGTTACTTTAATTAGAACGGCATCGCATAAGGCGCTTCTCTCGAAACTTCCTTCCTATGCTTCCCGATAAATTATGTAACTGGGTCGCCAGTTTCCACAGAAGCATTAAGGTCATTGTCGACGGTGCATGTTCCGACTTGAAATCCGTCAATGCTGGTGTCCCGCATGGCTGTGTGCTATCACCCACGCTGTTTCTTCTGCATATCAATGACATGTTGCAATGTTGCAAACTAGTAGTATCCATTGCTAAGCAGATGATAGTACGGTAGATGCCCTTTATACCAGCCGCCCTAGTATTTCTCGGGAAAACGTCATCGAGAGTCGAAATAAACTCAACAAATACACCTGAAATTGAAACTTCCTTGGCAGAGGTTTCAGATTGGGGGCGACTAAATTTAGTCAACCTTAACCCAAACCGTTTGTCGTATTACCGTGGTTTGAGAGCACCTCTCTAACTGCCTCAGCCAGCATCGGAATCCTAGGCATCGACATATCTTCAAAGTCCAGTTTCAGGGACATTTAGAGGGTAAGGTCAAATTGGCCTCAAAGAAGCTCATGGGCGGCTGTAGTCACTTTCTATCAGGTGACCCGTCTGGGCGTCTGCCCCCTCTGCCATAAAAATCGGCATCCAACAAAGAGCGACTCGAATCGTCGATAGCCCAATAATCTCAAATCGGCTCGATCTCTTGGCGTTAAGTAGAGATGTAGCTTCACTTTCAATTATCTATTGTATATATCATTGAGAGTGCTCCGAGATATTTTTCGGACTATTACCGGCCGCAACTTTCCGCCATCCCCATCGCCTGGATAATTTGCGATCTGCTACTGTGCGCATTTCAAGAAACTTTTTGCCTCGCACAACTAATCTGTGAAACAAGTTATTGTCTGCGGTATTTCAAATCTTTAATTGTATGTAGTCTTATTAAAAAATGTAATATCCATTCTATATTCTAAGCAATGGAGTCCGTGTAAGGTAATTCTTTTTGTAGCACATCTTGTTTTCACGAGAGTTTTAGTAGTTTTCTTTTATATTTAAATACATTATTTATTTGTTCGTTGTCATTAGTCTAGCGATTCAACTTTAAAATACTGAATCAACCAGTGTAGTTGTATGTAATAAATGTATATCAAAAATAATAAAATAAATATTTGGTCATAATATTTGAAAATCGTCTGAAATAAAACAAATCACACTTAACAGATAAATAGTAAAAAAAACATTTTTTTTTCAGATGTAACTGCTTATTTAACAGGAATAAAATGAAAGTATAAATATTTTTAGTTAAATTAAAGTATATTAAAATGGTAGTGTAGTAAAAATGCTAGTAGGTATTTCTCTTGAAATGTAATAACTGCAACAACGTTTTCAGGTAATATTTATCTTATGTTTGTGTGTTATAATATCCTTAATTGCTTCCTTGCTCGAAGACCTTGTTGTCTTTTGTTTTTTTGTCAACCCAAATCTATCAATGTTTTCGTTCAAGAAAACAATACAAGAACGTATTCGACGTAACCAAAGTCTCATGTATTAACTTCCACAATTCAATTCTATATCGTTATAATACCGTTTGCTTGTTGATGACGTCTAAGCATAAATACTATATTTGCCATATTAAGGGCATAGTACTAAAACTACTAACCTGTACCATCAGATTCTTCCGATACAGCAATGGCTATTTCTAAAGGTGAACTTTTCTCACATGTCATTGTTATGTTATGTTTGTGTTACCTACACTCGAAGTTTACTGGTAAGTTTATAAGTACTGACAATATTGCTAAAGAATGACCGGACAATTTACCTTTGTTCGAGAAACGTTACGTAATGGATTCTTTCTATTTACTAAGCACATTAACGTACAGTCCGCCTAATGATAGTCGACATCATTGGACACTCTCAACAGTCGTAATATAACTGCATTACCTTCTCTTTTAAAACCTACTAACCAGTATAAAGATAACTATTACCATTTAACACAAGAGAGCCAATTCTAGTTGTAAAACATCGGTCGAAATTCAGTTCCGATCTACTCCCAATCTCACAAATGTCTTAAAAGGTATTTTCGTAGTAAAATACTAAAGTATTACTAACATTAGCGGATTACCGATTAATTTTTTGGCCACAATTTTGGACGTTGGATGTTTAATACTTTACTACGAAAATACCTTACCTTACCTAGACATTGATAGTTTCAAGATAAAAAAATAGCAAGCTAGTTTTGAAGTGATAACTTATTATGGGAAAGTAAACCGCTTCGTTACGTAACGCGCTACGGCGCCAGTCTGTCTGGCTTCCCTTTCTCTCACGCATACCGCAGCGGTAGGCAGGCTCCTCCTCTCTCACCCTAACCCACAGCGCTAACCGTATTTCGGACAGACGCTTTACATAAAATTTAAGTAATAACCTACGCTTTTCTCTAGATTAGTTTAAGTTATCACTTCTGTCGGGCGTCCCGAGACGCACACGTTATTTTTAATAAACTTCTTCAAATTTTTGCACCATGCCAGCACTGCGCGGCCGACTGGGACAGCACACGCTGGAAGACTGCCCCGCGAGCTAAAGGCTCCAGAAAGAGACCGCTAAACGGAATCGGGAAAGGGCCGATCCCAAACGAAGAAGACTTCGGCGGCGGAATGAGCAGCCGACGGGACCGCAGGCCGCCAGAGAGGGGGGACCTTATGTGGTAGATTAATTGCCGCGGTAGGGGATACGTTGGCAGCCTGATCGCACGTAAAATGTGATCAGGCCGCAACATCTGGATGGACTGATAGGCAGGGAGAAGCCACTGGCTTTCCCTGAGATAGGGCCTGGTTAGGTGCGGGCGTCGATTTGGGGGGACCTGAAATCACATGGCCCGGGTTCTCTCCAGAGCAGGTCGCCTAAGGCTGGCCTTCGGGATGGTTTTTAATGGAAACACCATGTCCTGGCTCATATATCGCCAAGGAACCGGAGATCCGAAGGGATTTTCCACCCCGTCAACAAAAAAAGATAATGCATTAAGAAATTAATAAAAGGGAAGAAAATTAAATTTAAAATTTTGATTCTGTAAAATAATCTAAATACTAAATAATTTTACTTAAAGTTTTAAGTAATCTGTTATTTTAAGATGTATAATAAATACATCTTAGTTAGTTTTTCTGTAAAATATACATAATACACTGTAGGAAATTTTGAAAAGAATTTGTGAAATAGTGGTGTTCAGGGTTCAGGGAAACATTTGACAAGACATCTTTATTTTATAATACGAATATTATATTAAAGATTTAAAACCTTACTTTTATAGACCCATACATAAAATGTCCCCACGTAAAAATAGTCCATTTTGAAGTACTCATGTGAGTGGAATCACTCAGAACCACTTAAATTAAGCACAAACATCTGCCTAAAATTCTCCGTGAAGTATTTTTTGATCAATTTAAAATGTCAATACTATATATTTTCTAACGAGATAATATGGCGAAGTTGAGATTCATTGAAGTCGTGTCATAAGTAAGAACTTATATTTGCGTGCGACCGTGAGTGTCTTTGTGCGGTTGCCATGCAAGGTAATTTCTCAGTAGAAGCACGAGGTGTATATAACGTGATTAGACGGCAAAAGGGTCGCCTCTTATTAAGTGGGTTAAGAGTAGAGTTGTACAATGTAGGTGTGTTCTACAACTATTCCTACTCTAACACTGGCATACGGGCGTAAGTACCTAAAAGGTATCTATAATAGGGTCGGACAAATTATATTTTAGAAATATTGTATAATCGGGTAGGACATATTGTATATTAGAGCCCCCGTGATGTACATGGTGTTAATAGTTTATACTAAAATAAAATTATTTTATTACTCTTAGTCAATTCGATTATTCTTTTTTCAGGCTTAAAATCAAGTTGTATGCTCACAACTGATAGAAATCCAAGTCAACCAATTAAAGTGGGCAAAAGCTCAAATGAAAGAGCTCGACCTAGACCACAGCAAAACGCCAATTGTTTCCATTTTAATAAAAATGAAGCCCATCCATTGGATACACCAAGAGGGCCAGACTCGTAATAGATTTTATAGTATATATTTTTTAATATTTATTTATTTATTTACACAACTGTATAAGTTGTACAACGGACTTAATGCCTAGGAAATTCTTTTCCAGTCAATCATTGGGTGGTGTAGAAATCGTTAGTGGTAGGCGCACATAGTTTGCATTACTATTCAACTAAAATATACACCACATACTTAGATCTATTTACAAATATATATACAACATTTATAAATATGGTTTATATATAAATGTTGTGTATATATATATGGTTTGGAATATAATAAAATATGTTTTCTATTAATGTGAAGTTTAATATTATGTTATCATGTAATTCAACGTTTGTAGAAAAGGTTTATATTCCATTAAAGTAAATACAGAGCTATTATATGCTAAATGTTCGTTTATCATTCATTTGTGTCTAAATTGACCTATATCATGAATGATAGACCATTATCGTTATAAGCTTATAAAGAGACGTGATTGAAATTGAATGTGGCGATTCCATCTCCTGTATTTAGCTTTCATCTATGACTAATACAGTAACGAGAATTATTATAAAGTACTCGTAGTATTCAAGATTTAGTAATAAATGTATAAAAATCGTAATTAATTGAAAGTTTTTGGTTTCAGTCGCCACTATTAGCATCTTCAGTAGCGTAGGTTACAATAAATCTATTAAGTCTGTAGATTTAGTTCCTGCAAATTGAAAATTCAATAATCAATAGCACCATTACCTATTACATTTACTATTTCAAACTTTTGCTCCCATTATTATTTATAAGAAAGTCAGCCTGTCGGTATATGGATATGTTTTTACCTTTAAATTCGATTCGTGAACTGAGCGTGTTTTTTTTTTAGTTTTTCTAAATTATGGTTTATCGAAAGAATAGCCATCATGTAATAATTTAGGTTCATGACTTTCAGGTCTAACTATTTATTATTTTAAAATATGTAATTAACAAAAGTGGTATAAAAGTAGCCATTGCGGACCTTATTATCAGAAAAGTTACATGACTTTGTCCAAATATAACTTATGAGATATTGTTTAATTTAACAAATTGAGCAATATTGGTCTCAAATCATTTCTTCTATAGGCATGTTCAAGTTCATTAAACGAAAAAACTGTTGGTTCTTGTCATCGTAATTATCAATTGAACTGACAATGGTATTAAAATGTTAATTTATGAAGTAAGTTGATATACGGCTAATGATAATTAAATTATTTGAGTAATTAATAACAAGTAGTTAAATGATCGCTGTGATAGCAGTGTTGTACCGAAGGTAATTGTTAATTACAACACCAGGGATTTTACTTAATGAAGCTATATGAATTTTATGGTAATCTTCGATGCTTTACACAAAGGTACATATAGTTTATACGATTAGGATGACCGTTGGCAGTGGAACATTTCACCGTACTTATCCGGTGAGCGAGCCCGTGTATAGTGAACGATATCACTGAACCACACCACTGGGGTGTAGTTTATATTTTTTTTGCAATGACACCACTGCTGTCTACTGATGTATAACGTGAAATAAAACAATTCGTAATGTTTTAATTTAAGATAATGTTCAAATTGG
>CADEBD010000619.1:0-20683 GCA_902825455.1 Arctia plantaginis
GAAGGTTTTAAAAGGGGGAAAATTTTGCTTTTTAGAAACGGGATTCGCAAAAAGTCGGTTCCTGTAATATTTGACTAATTCTGGACGTACTATATGGACGTTTAGATCGACACTCTTCTTAGTTTCATAATTGATAAATGCGGCATGAAAGCGTGCAATGGATGTCATTGTCAAATAAAAGTGTTCATAGTCCAGGGTGTCGAGGAAATGACGAGAAGTGTAGCCAAGCGACGTCAGATCTGGCATCACGATGATTGAGTCTGTGTAGATGTAGCTCTGACGCACCATGGTTTGAATCTATAAAATGACAGAATCAATTTAAAGGGCAAGAACTGGGTTCAGACTGCAGAATCAGTACTAATTTGTTTGCACGTTTGACAATTTGGTTGATATTTTTTAGCCTAAAGGTAGCTTCCAACTATGCTATCGAATTATATACCATATATATACAGATACCACATAGGAGAAATTCTTAGCACAAAGCTGCTTTAAAACATAAATAATGTCTACAGTGAGAGAGCCATGCTTCTTCACAATTGGGCCGGCTCTACGAGTGATACCACGGCCTCACAGAAAACCGGTTGTTAAGCAATTCTTTCGTTGCCTTTCACTGAGTGAAGGTGTTTCATGGGAGGCTTGTTGATGCTTACCATCAGGTGACCGCCTGCTCGTTTGCCTCCTTATACCATAAAAAAAAATCTCATTCAAAATATTTTTTGGCCCAAAAATGTACAATTTTTCTTACCATCATCACGAATATCGTCCAAGACTCGATACATTAACATTTCGCGCCTGTAAAAATTATGTTTGTCAATAAACTCAGCCTTAGGCTTGTTACTGCCGAAATGCGTTTCAAAAACAAATACACTTTCTTTGTTCTCCTTGTACATCCACATCCAGCACTCCCTTCAATGTGAATCGCCAAGAAATCCAGCTATGCCATCCATTGCTGCGTAATTTCACTCTTTACCAATTGCGGGACCGTCTCCACCAATAGCTTGATTCAAAATATGAAGAATCTGCTTCTCTGTTAAAATTTCTTCAAGGACTAAACGTTTTCCACAACCAACCATTTTGTATTTTAAAGTATTACACAGATCGATTCCTTTTATAATTTATATTTAACTGTATTTACTGAATGTGTTTTAATTAACTGATCAAGTAATAATGGCATGTGGTCGCTATAAATATGCCTAGAATATGATAAATATATAATACAGTGTTTGTTGAGGGCTCAAAGCAGCTACTGTTTGAGATCTGAAATGCATTGTTCACTGACATTTTGTTAATACTGTGTAATTACTATTGTTAGATAACAAAACTGCAGGTAGTAATGCCACTTAGGCAGACAGCTAGGTAGTACGGGTTTAATTTGTTAAAAAAAAACAACTCCTGCACTAGGAATAACCTGTGTCGGGGGGGACTTTACAACCTTCAAAAAGGACACAAAGAACCCCCGCTCAAAACATTTATTTTGTGGATCCACAAAGTTTTGGTCCATGTGGGGATAAATTTTCAAAAACACCCCTGCGGCTTAAAACCACTACGCATCCTTGCAGTAAAAGGCTTTCGAAGGACGATTCCTACCTGACCTTTGTACCCGGGACTTTCGCAACCCCCCGTTTTTTAAAGCCAGCAAAACTGTAACCCAAATCTTTTGGAAGCCTTTTTCCCGAAAGCTACCGTAACCGGATGCCTTAGCGGGGGAATTTAAATAAATTTCCCCCAATTACCGTATAAGCGATTTCCCTTTCTCCCAAGGTCACCGACTTCCTCAAAAGGGTTGAAGAAAATTGGGTTAAATCAGCACACTTGAGAGATAAAGAAAATAATATCCCTCCACATCTCCACAGACCTCTGACCAAAAACTGTGCAGAGCCTGTGCTATGGAAACCCAATGCTGATAAACATATTATATATTTTTAAATACTTTAAGAAAATTACACCCAGACCAGAATAAAATGCCCGTGCTCATCACACAATTTTTGTCCAGGGTGGGAAACCAAACCCACGACCTCCGCTTAGCATCATGGCCACTGCCCACTAGCCCAACCACCCTTAAGATGTATTAATATAAAATTTTTACTTCATCATCATATCTCAACAGCCTTTTAAATAGTCCACGCTGGACATAGGCCTCTCCTTAGAAAGGGGTTTTTTGGCCTACTATACCAACGCGGGCCAAGGGGGGGGGTATAGGGTTTGTGTCATTTTCCTTTTTTTGCAGTGCTTTTTGTCATGCGTAGTTAGCTCCTTTAGGGGCTGTTACGCAAAAAATAATTTAGTATGAATTTAGCTTTTGCACTCGGCTCCCCCCCGCGTATATTTTGGTAGTCCTTTTTCATTCAAACTATCTCCTTCCCAAATTTTATCTAATGGGTACAGCGGTTTTTTGTTTCCCCCATACAAATTCCCACCCCCCAAAAAATAGATTTCTGGGTAATTACTATCCTATGCCCCTTCCCCGGGGCTCGAACATCTCTATCCCAAATTTGCACAAAAGAGCTTCAGCGTTTTAAAGCGTGAAGAACCAACACAGCGTGAACAGCTACACATTTTTTCATTGCATTATTAATTTAGTATGGTTTTGGAAATAGGGGTGGAACTTTTCGCTTATTAATTTTAGTATGGATTGAAAGGGGTGTGACACTTCGCATTATTAATATTATATGGTTTGAAGGGGGGGTGGGACCTTCGCATTTTAATATTAGTGGATGAATAGGGGTGGGGACACTCCGCTTTTTAAACCGTCCTGATATGGCTTATACTAAGATAAAACCAATTGCATAGGGGAAAATCAGCGAGTGTTATAAAAAACCAAAATTTGCCAGGCTTAGTTGTAGGCACCCCTGTTTCTTAATGTGTATGTTTGACGAGCACCATATGATATCTTCTTAAATACAAATTCTTTGAAAATGGGAACTTATTTTAACATTTTTAATAAAATTTATTTTGATCAGCGAAAATTTGTTTTGGTTGTTGTGGTGGTGACGGATTAAAGAAACAGTGTAAACAAGTCAATCTTTCCCTTTAAAGTTTTTAGGGGACTAAAGGACAAACTACGCGGCCATAGTGGACAAAACGTCCTTTCAAAAGAAGGCCTTACCCACATGGCTAAAAAAGGCTGTTTATGAAAATTTTGGGTCACTTACTGCTAACTTTTTCAGCGGGAAGCTGTTCCAGAATATTAACACAGTAGTTTTTAAAAACCTCAATGTTATCGAAAATGCCCAAGGATTACCGCGAAAAACCACACATGGAAGGGATTAACAAAAGGCGGTTTGACTTTAACTTGAAAAATAATACTTGATTTTGTCTGTCAGTTTGCTCAAAATGCTCGTCTGGTAAGTTTTTAATAAATTTTGGAACAATTTTTCTAGACGGAAAAAAATCTCACGAAAAGTTTTTTTAACGACCTTTTATGTCAGTCATTCGCGCCATCTATCGAATAATAGGAAACATTACTTTCAATCCAGTATTTTAAATTGTCCTTGTCAGCCCTTTCAGCGCCATCTATCGAAAAAAAATAGGAATCATTTCTAAAGGGAGTTTTTACCAATGTAAAATTTTTTTTAATTAAAAACCAATAAAAAAATATGTGGTAATAGCCGCTTTTAGAGGGGCTTTTAAATTTAAAAATCGTGTCAAATCAGTTTTACTTGGGATCGTCCCCACTTCGTTCCTACGGGTGTCCCACACACCACAGGGCTTTTTTTTTTTCCTTCCGATTAGATTGTCAAATACTATAAAGGGGACCCGTCTTTTCCCTTTTGCCTTACACCAAAAAAGTCAAGATTCCATGAAGCAGAACAATGGGAGAAAGCACGGGGTAACTTTTAAGAAATGTTTTTTTTACTTTTTTTTTGTTAGAAGGGGCAGACGAGCAGACGGTCACCCGATGGTAAATGCCTTCGACGCCCCGATGAACGTCTCAACTCAGGAGTCACAACGCGTTGCCGGGCCTTTAGAAAGGGTACGCTCTTTTCTGAAGGGTTTTAAGGTCTATCGATCCCGGGAAAAAACCGCAAAGATAACCCTTTCCCCAATTGGTTGTGCAGGGGGAAAAAATTTTCTCAAAAAAAAAATAAAATTTTTAATTTTTTTCTTATAAAAAAAGAAATTTTTAAATATTAGACAATAACATTTTTTAGTAAACTCCAATAAATCCACTAAGAAATATTATTGCAAATTTTATAACAAATATCTTTCGACAAATTTCTTTACATACATCCAAAATTTCTCTGTTTTAAAATTTCACACTTTCCTGCATGAGCCAGGATGGCTCGATCTGTCAACGTTAAAATGCTTTTGTGCGTCTCAGGTTTTCAAATGTCTTCTTACAGTCTTTTGGGGTCTAAAAAAATGTATGGGAAGGGCCTATCGCCTCAAGGATACCAAACATTCTTGCCCTTTTTACACCACTGTAAAAAAATGCTTTTTTGTAGGCCAATTCTTTAAGTCTCTTCTTGGAAAATATCGTCTAGGTTATTATGAAAACGGGGTATAAAAATCAAAAAATCACTTTCCCGTGCATGTCGGAAAAACATCTTATGAGGTACATAAATACCATCAATCAAAAACGGGGGGTCCCTAACGCAAATTTTTTGGGAAATCAATTAGACAGCATTTGTTGGAACATCGTTTTCATCTTAACATTATTATTGTTCACCCACAAATCCCCCTTTGTAATAAAAACGTTCAGAGGTTTTTTTTGTTCTTTTAAGGGTTTACCCTTTAAATACTTTTTTCCATTTTTATTTAAATCTAGCCAATTACGGTGGGTTTTCCAGAAAAAGGGTTTTTTGAGATTTGGGAGATAATTTACGGTGCTTTTTGCCCGGGGCGTCGCAAAAAATTTTCTTTAAAAAAATTGATTCTTGAAAGTGCTGTATGAACGCTTTAGACTCATACTTTTTTTTGGGCTCATAATTAACGAATGCGCATGAAAATTTGCTATGATTTTGTCTACGAAAACCCGTTCCGGGGGGGCAGAGTTGCAGATAAAAAGGACGGGATATTTTTCTAATGGAGATCTGGCACACGACTAGAGTCCGTGAAAGTAGGCTTTTTTTGCAAAAAAACGGTTTTTGGACCTGGAAAAGATATAGCAAATTTAGTCTTTTTTTATGATATAGGGTATCAAGATGCCAGTTAAAGTTTTTTTTCGGTAAGTGGCAAACGGGCAGAGGGCTCTTATGGGAAGTTTTATTTTCCGCCCCCCATACCCACTCCTGAAAAACGTGGAAAACCCTCTTCCGCAAAATGGGAGCGTTCGACGGGAGTGATACCAGACCTCACAGAAAAACCGTGTTAAAATTTTTGGGTTTCCTTTTCAAACCCAGGGGGTGGGTTACCGGGCCCAAAAACCCATTTGGGGGGGGACTTAAAGGGGGGAACGCATTTGTGGCTCTTAAGTCGCAGGTCCTGGCGCGATAGGCACTTTTCCATTGTGGCGACTTTCAAAACATGAAACAAAAACATAGTAAGCCCCATCTAACGAAAACACACCGAACTATGGGGTCTGCTAATACTGTATCGCGATATGAACCAATTCTCTGCCGATTAGCATATAACAACTTAAAACATCAAAACCCTTGGCCGCTCCCCCCAGGCATGATCACCTCGCCTGGTCGGAGGTCCTCCCCCTTTGTGTTGGAGGACATAACACCCGTTCCCCACAACCCAGGTGGGCCGCCCGTTTTCGTTTCCCCTCTATACCATTAATGGGGGTAATTAATATTTTTTGGGTTTCAAAGTGTTGATGTTTTACAATTAACCAAATGTGTGTTATCTAAACGAAAAACGTTTATGAAAAAACACTTTCCCTCATCACAAAATCTCCTCAAAAAGCTTTAACAAATTTCCCCTCGTCTAAAATAATTTTTACATTTTAAAAAAATCACTCCTAGCTTTTGTTCTCCACGGGAAACGCTTTAAAAACAAGGGTTTTCTTCGTTTCCCTTCAAATCTACATTTAAAACGCTTTCCAATGATCACCTAGGAATCCGCTATACCGTCCTTTGCTGGTTTTTTTTTCATTCCGTAACTTTACCCCAAACATATCACCGAAGGGATCGCTTCAAATTAAATTTGGGAATTTTTTTCATTTAAGATTTCTTCTAACGCGAGACGTCAGTTTGTTTCACCATTTTGCAATTTTGGAATTCGCACTGAAAAATTTACTTTGAAACCCAATTATAACTACCCTAATATTCATTAATAGTCGCATTTACTGTTATTCGGTGTTATAAAACATTTTTTTGGGATCTATTCTTGGGAAATTTGAACCTTATGTATAGTAGTAAAAAAGGGAAATTGAAAATACGGGGTAAAAAAAAGAGTATTTCTGTTTTATAAATTTAGGAAACCGTATAAACAGACTTTTTATGACAGCAAGAAAGCACAAAACAAATTTGTTTTATTTTTATAATTTTAAAAAAACAGATAAAAGGATTGAAAAATTAACTGCCCTGCCGAAAAGTCTTTTTTCGTCCTTTGCCCTTGTCATGTTAGTACCCCCTTTTTTAATGTGCCCTGTCCGTGTGGTGCGGTTTAAAGAATCGGAGTCACCATCCCGTTCACCGGGGGGTTTTAAAGAGTCGACAAGGGAGAAAAACTGCGCAGGACAACGGCACTCCAAAGAGAAGGAAAAACTTGAAAAAAACCCTATCCCAAACCCGTCTGGCCAGGTGGTATAGTAGGTCAAAACCTCCTTTCTAAGGAGAGGCTTGTCCAGCATAGACAGTTAAAGGCTGTTGATGAGAGATATGAACCCCTTTGGTTACCCAAACCACCGGGGGAACCGGTGGGTGATTATGTCGGACTCGAACACTCGAAAACTCGAATACTTTTATTATATGGTTTTTCGACTTTCAACTTCTCCCCCAGTCGTGTTGGTGTTTTAGTTTACTGCTTCCCAAAATCAGCAACTTTGTCTCTCCCGGTCCAAAGAAAACGCTTTTCCTTAGAACTTCCATATCGTCTATTTGAGTGCGATTATTTTTAATAATCAAAACGCGTTTTCATGATCCGTGACTCGACAAAAAATAAACTCTCCCGGGCCCTTTAAGTAAGAGTTTTTTACCAGGACTGTTTAAAGTACTATTATATCAAAATTTCTCTAGGAGTAACTTTTGGCAAAACTCTAGATTTAGTTTATATTTTAGGTACACTGACACAGCACCAGGGACTTCCTTTTTAGGGTATACCTGGTTCCCCGGGGTATTATAACCGGACGGGGTGCGTTTTAAATCGGGTTTGAGTCCCACAGCCACCGATAGGGGGTACCGAGGGGATTCCGCACGGAAAAAAAAAGGTACAGCTGACATCTGAATCATGGCTAGTGTTTATCGATCTCGGTCGATTGGGAGAAGGAGAGACATTGGTATGAACCAAAGCGAATTTATGACTATAACTCAAATTTCTAATATTTTAACAGTTTTTACTTCACGGATGGCTTTGGGGTTTTTAGCGGTCACCTCGCGCTTACTACTACCGTGTTGTGGGTCCACCCCACATAAAATAACCTTGGTGATCCACAAATTTTTTTTTGTTCTGAGTTGGGGTGTTTTTGGGTTTCCTTTTCATGTTGTTTGAAAGCCCCCCAGACACAAGATATATTACTAATGGGGGGAGTTGTCTCTTTAAAAAAAAAAAAAGTGATAATAAGTGTTGACCCGGTTTAAACAAAACCTAAGAAAATATTTAAAATAAACAGTGTTGATAATCTACTAACACACTGTTTTTGCCAAAAGTTTTTCAGGCCTGTTATCTAGGGTTTAAAAATCAATTCAGCCACAGGTAGGGGTTTAGTAAAATCGGGTACTAGCAGGCGGGCAAATCTGTCCCGGGGTTCAAAAGGATTCAAAAAACCTGATGACGAAACTTTTTTTGTTTAATCGGGTTCGAGTGATATAATACCCCCCAATTGGGGGCCGGGAGATGGAAAACCCCGTTCGAAGACGAAAATGGGCAGATAATATTTGTTTTTATATTGGGTGTAGTCGTAGTCTACTAAATATTAATATTTTTTATTTTTTTGTTTGTACACTGTCTTCCTTTGTTCGGGGTCAGGTGGTCGTGAAGACAAAGAAGTAAAAAAAAAAAACTAAAATATAAATAACTATATTTTAAACAAAAAAAATATTTTTTATTTAATAAATTTATTGTCATATACATTAAACCAAAGCAGTTCACTTTGGCAAGCAAATATTTTACAATATGGCAAAATTTGGCTTATGCGCGTGGGCAATACTTTTTGTTTTTGCTAAACCCTTTTTTAACTTGAAAACGAAATTTCTGAAAGAATATTTTAAGTAATACTTAATTATAGATTAAGGGCGATACTGTAAAAGTTTGGCGTCAGATTTGGGGATTGATGGTTGCAGGTTCGAACTCTACCCTTTACAACTGCGAGAACTTACTCCTAATCCTGCGGGGTAGCATTTCCCTTAAATTTTGGGGGTTTAACAAAAAAATTATAATGTATAACCAAACAGTACTATAGTTAAACCGCGAAAAGTTTGGGCCCCCCGATGGTTTTGGGGGAGCGGGGGCGGTGATGCGCTGGGGTATACTGACACATTCCCAAAATCGAATTTTCAGATTTTTTTTGTTTGAATTAATCTACACCGATGTAAAAAAAAATCGAATTTATTTTTTCGATAATATTAATAAAATATATATTTTGAAAGGGTTTTTATGTTAAATGTAAAAATTTATATTAAATAATTTTATTAAAATCACCTTTATCTTCATTTAAATTATATTCAGATCAATTTTAAAAATTTAAGTAAAATAATAAATATTCTTAATTAGAATTTTTAACTTAGCCTCTGTAACCGAACTTCAAGTTTTTAAATCTTTTTTGACGAGATCAGCAATTATCTAGGTTCAAAATAATCCCGGGTTTGTAGCACCCTTAAAGAAAATAAACGTACGCCTGCTTTAAACGTCAGTCCTGCCGGCGGACAGGACGCACTAGCTAAATTTAAAGCACCCCCCGCCCCGCGCCCCCAAAACATCAGGAGGGCCAAGCTTACGGGGGTTTAACTATGTTTTCTTTTTAAAAAAAAATAAAACTTTATTAAATTTTTGGGTTAATGGCTTGTGGTAGATGAAACCACAATTTCGCCAATTTCAGTATTTGAAAAAAATTAAAACATTTTAGCAAAAGAATGCATTTGACGTTAGCTGTAAATTTATCTAAAACAAATATAACAGCTGACAGCTGCATTTGGCTGAGCAAAGCGAACATACTGATTATTAATAAGTTTACAAATTGCGAATAAATGCTCGTCTTAAAACTAAATATTTATATCTAACATAATTTTTAAATAACATTAAAAAAAGCTTAAGGGAAAGAGTTGACGGGAAGCGAAAAAAAACTTAAACTAACAATATAAAATTAAAATAACAGGGAATCCTTTAAAAAGGAATACTTGAGCTAAAAAAAAAACCTATTTAATGTAAAAGGTTTAAAGATACCATTGTTTTAAAATTTCAACTTTTATCCCAAGTGCTATACGATACATATTGTTGGCATGTTGTTCCGGTATCACTCCATTTATGGTAGGTTTATTCGCTATAAAATTTTTTACCTACAAAGGACTACGTTGGGCTTAGTGTTAAAGAGGGCGCAGTTGCAAGTGAGTTTGCGGGGATTTTTTTAAATATTATCATTACAGCCATGGCTCGACTCCTGGGGAAAGGGTTTTTACTCAAAACTCCCCTAATGACCCGGGTGGAATAAAAAAAAATGTTTTCACTTTTTTTTTAAAAATATACAAAAAATAACCCCCTATTTTTATGAATATCTGAAAAACCCTGCAATAAAGGACAATAAAACTTTTTTAAAAATAATTAATGTCCCCCCAAAATTGCGTATAAAAGTTTTATAAAGAAGCTCTACCATAGTGCTGTAATACTGTTCTTTATCTAAATTTTACTAAGCCACAGAAATTTTCCTCTCAAAGCCTTTTTCAAAACCCAAACGCCATCTTTTAACCACTGTTTACAACAAAAATGTATTTGGTTTAATTCTGTTGTCCGAAAACTCTTAAACAAACTAAAAATCGTTTATCTAAAAAAAAATAGTTTATAGTGTTTGTCCTGTCAAGACTTGACAGGCTAAATACTTTTTTGTGATTTTTAGTTTTGTTTAGGGAGAGACTTAACATCGAGTAGTACGTTTTTTAGAATTTAAAACCTTATTTGACGGGGGCAAAACTTTTTTTTGGGATTTTTAGTATATTTTAAAGAATTTAAACCACTGTCTCATAGGCAAGATCATACTCCCAAAATTTAAATACATATTTTATTTAAAACTAAATACTGCGTATTCTAGGGTGGGACTGATCGAATGAATGTGCTTCACTCATACAGTAATGTACTGTTTTTTAAGTATCTTTTTTTGAATTTGCTGTTTATAGAATTTTAATTTATTATGTTTAAATGTGAAGACCCAAACCATCAAGAACGAGGGAGTAAAGTATTCTTTACAAAATTATCTTTTAATTTTAATTGTTTTGGAAATTTAATTTAATTTTCAAGGTTTCTATATATTTTTTAAACCCTAAAAGGGGGAGATTCATTCTTTTATTAAAAAGACTTACTTCAAAGGTTAAAAAATTTTAAAAAAAAAATACAATCGATTTTTTAAAAAAGGAAGTCTTCCTTTTTGGGTTTTAAACATGTTATGAAATTATTTCAAAAAAAAATACATCATCATCATCAACACCTTTTTAAAAGTCCACTGCTGGGCATAAACCCTTTTTTTAGAAAGTAGGCTTTGGCCTACTAGTGGCAGTGTATTGTCCTGCGTTGTTTACTCCCTTAGTCGACTATTACGACACCCACGGGTGATAGGGTTGTGACACTCCGTATTCTTAATCCGTCACCACACGGATAAAAAAATTACCCAAAATACCATCATCATATCATTTCTGGGGAATGGTTTATATTTACCTTTATCCTCCCCCCAACTTTTTCCCTTATTACAAATATAGTTAATTTCATATAACATTGTTTTTTTTCAGTCTTTTAAAAATTAAAAATTTATAGCTAATATTAACTTTAAAGGGAAGAATTTTAAATACATCGTTTGGGAAGGAACTTAAATTTACATTTAGGGGCATAAAATACCACCAACCAAAAATTTTCCCACTATCAGATTTAAAAAATTTTTTTTTTTATTTTTTTCACAAGTTTTTCCTATTTTAGAAATTAATAAAGTTTTTAATTTGAAAATTTTTTTATTAATCCGTTGTGAAGGGGCTCATCAAAAAAATTTCCCCCTTTAACACGGTTTGTCAAGTTGACAGCTGTAAAAAATTTAAATTTGACGCTGTAAAAATTTCCCAATTTGAAAGCATAAAAGACACGTTGAGAAAAAAATTTTTTAATGGGTTTTTTTCAAAAAACTTAATTTTTTTTCGATATTTATTATACTACTAAAAAAATTTAAATTTTTAAAAGGTACAGTTTTGGGAAGTTAAAACCCTTTTTGTCATGTTAAAAAAAAAAGTTCAGGCCCAAAGGACATCTTTAGTAGAAATTTTTGGGATCAATTTTTGTCACAAAAGTTTTTTTTTAAATATTTCAACTTTTAAGACATTTAAGATGTTTTGCCGTAATTTAGTTTTCTCATACTTTGTTGGGGCGGGCCCTTTTTAAACATGGGTTTATGAAAAAATTTTCCTATTATTTTTTTTTCTATTTTCCCAAAAATTTTTTTTGTTTCTATTAAAAATATCCCCAATATTAAAAAGTGGTGTTAATAAATTTTTAAGACCATGCAATTTATCTCGTCTATGAATTTTTTATGTATCATTTTATTTTATTTTTTTAAAATTAAAGAAAAATTTATAGTTGTGGACTTTAGGGGGTAAAAATGAAAAAAAAATTTTTGCGTTCGGGATTTTTCCGATGAAGTAAATAATTTAAAAACGATTAAGTCAAAGTTTGTTATTTAATACGGGAAATCGTTTAACTTGAAAAAAAAACTTGGGGTTTTTTATTTTTTTTTGGGAAAGCGGCGTATGAAACACGGTTAGCGTGCGGCTTAGAGGAGAGAGGAGGAGTCTGTTTTACCGCTCCCTTTATTGCGTGGAGAAAAAGGGGGAAGTCAACAGACTGGCGTCGTAACGCTTTAAACGAAAACGAAGCGGTTTCCCGGGCCCCCATGAGAATTCTCATTTCAATAAAGATCTTTTTACATTTTAAAATTTTTGAGAAGGAAGCCCGTAACGTTATGAAAAATTGTTACTTTGTTACAAAAAAAATGAGCACTTTTAAAGGGTTTTAATTTCCCGAAGTAAACTGAAAAAACCCCAGTGGTGGTTGGTTTTGGCTCAGGGGTGGTGCGAGGCGAAAGCAGGCGCGCTCGTGGGGCGCGAAAAGCAGCGCGTGGGGCGTGGGGGGGGGCCCGCGAAATTTGGGGGGGCGGCGGGCGGGCGGCGGCACCCCGGGGCCAGGGCCCCCAAAGTGCTCCGCCCCCCCTGCGCGACGCGCTCCCCGCGAAAAACGCGCCCCCCTCCCACGCCGCGCGCAGCGCCTCCAGAAAAAAACCTGCGCACGGCACTCACGCCCAGCGCCCTCTAATTTTAACGACCTGGGCCGAGTCATATTACAGAAGATGCAGCAGTTCGCTTCCCCCCCGGATTTTCGATCTCACGAAAGACGTAAAAGGTTTTTTTCGTAGTAAAGTTTTAAAACGTCCGACGTCGATTTGTGATTTTATTATATCGTATTGTCCCAAAAAATTTGAATCGGGATCTGTAGCCCCCGATAATACTTTACATTTTACGCGAAAATCCCTTTTTGTGACAGGGGGAACCGAACTTTTTTTAAACAAAAAAACTGGCCTTCAGTTTCCTATATCGCCCAAAAATATACTAACGATGATAATGAGCGCTTTTTAAAAATTTTCGATCGTAAAATTTCAATTCCGAGTTTAGCTACGCCCATAACAAACCGCCAACATTACCAGATCAAACTAGAATCCCTTACCGAAATAAAAATTGATGGGGAAAAAAAAAAGGGCCCGACCCCTGTAAAAACGACCTGTCGTCCGACCCGCAGTACGGGTTTAAAAAGACAAAGTTTTGGAAAACCCACTGCGAAATTTACGGCGCCCCCGGGGCACTGGGATGTTGGGGACCTTGACGCCCCGATTGAAAGCTAGACAAAAAAAAAAATATATTTTTTTTAAAACACTCACAAAAAACGATAGGACTTTTAAACGTGAGAGGGAACGAAAGACAGAGTAAAGGGAAAAAATCTTTTCCCTACTGCGCCGACCCCAAAAAAAATTTTGGGAAAAGGGTAGGCAGGAGGGAGGGACTCACAAAACGGCGAAATTTTACACTTAATAGATATGTTACAAATCAAAGCCCAAAAAATACTTTAAAGTAAAATAAAAAAAAGAAATTTCAAATCGTCGTAATCACTATAAAACATCTCCCAAAACACTGTTTTTTTTTTTTGTTTAAATAAGAAAAACCAAAACCAAACAAATCAACGTCGGCATAATAGAAAGCACGCCCCTTTTAAGTGACGGTATAGAACCGGTGAGTGTGGGTGTTGCGGCCCCAAAGGGCCCGCGGTTGGGAACGCCCCCGGCCATGGAGCCGGGGGGCTGCTCGCCGCCCGGCACGCCGGCCCCCAGCCCGGCGCTCGGCCTGGGCCCCACGGGGCGCCGCCCGGCCCCCCGGGTGCCCCCCCCCTCCCGGCCCCCCGCCGTACACGCGCCCCCCACACTAGACACTCGATAAAACAAGGCCCGGGTTTCCCGAAACAAGCAAAACCTCTTGTACACTCGAAGTAAAAGAATTTATTATTATCAAAATTCTTTCAATATTTTGTAGAATTAAATTACGTTGCATCAGAACATAAACATCATTTAGCGGGCGATTTATAACAAGGTTTTGGTTTTCCAAATTTAAAATTAAATACAAAAAGGGGCAAGTATTGCTCCTTGTGGGGGCTCCTACGTTTTCCCAGATATCCCCAACTATAAAAATTTTGGTTTGGGAAAAAACTTTGACTGTGAATCCATCAAAAAAATTAAAACATATAAAAAAATTTTTATGACCTTAAAATAAGTACTACAAAAAAAAGTTTTTAATTTTTTTTAAAAAAGTTTCCATACAAAAAATTTTTTTTTGATCAAAAACCCAAACAAAAGCCCTTGGGCAAAAAATTTTTTGTAAGGGTTTTTTAAAAAATCAGTGGTTGTTTTCCCTTTTAAATTTAATTTACGCATTGGTTACGCTTTCCAAAAACTAATATTTTTTGGGGCAATTTTAAATTTGTTTTTTGAAATAGTTTAAAAGTAAAATTTTTTAAAGATGGTTTTTTTTTTGGAATCATTTTAAAGTTACAATTCCAAAAGGGGAAAAATCCCCTTTCAAAAAGTTTAAAATTTGGGGGAAAGGGAAATTTGGGGAAAAAACAGTAAGTGCCCGTAAGATATTTTTTCTTTTATTAGCTCGTAAATTCTTTGAGCTGTCTGTTGGGGGGCAGTGCAAAAATGCAGCATGTTCGGGCAGCCCCCGAAACGGGGAAAGGCGGGGGGGGCGGGGGGGCGGGGGGGTGCGGCGGGGGCGGGGGGGCGCGTTTTGGGGGCGGCGCCGAGCGGCCCGCAGGGAAAGGGCCCGGGGACAGGGGCGCCCCCCTGCGGGCACGGCGAAGGGGGGGCAAACCCCCACGCACACCTGCGGGCGACGCCCCGTCTACCCCCTGCAAAATACCAAGTAAATTTTGTGGCGGCCTCGGTGTTTTCCCACACGGACCGTAAAACTATTGGGGGCCCCGGAATTATTTTCCCAAACCCGACCGGCTTAAGGGAAAAACACCCGAAAACACATCCACACCCACACAGGACTATGTAGAACCCGAAAAAAATCAAACAGCCTTTTTCCGTTTTACTACGAGCGCCAACTACCCACTTGGGAAATTTCCCCATCCATTTGCTTTCCTCCCCCATATGCAGGAGGGTGCCCCACACTACTTTTTTTTTTTAACCCGGTCTCCCCGATAAAACTAAAGACTAAAATCTTTTGTTTTCTAATGAAAAATTTAAAATTAATTAATTTGAAACCCTTTTTTATCTACAACTTGAAAAAAAATGGAAAAAAATTTAAAAATCAAAACATAAAAGTTTGCACTGGTTTTTGCGACTCAAAAAATAAAAAATGTAGCTACACAATTTAAAATTGAAAAAAACGATTATTACCGACAATACTTCCCGGGGAAGACACATTTTCACATGGGGTTGTGTTCGGAGACAGTGGTGGAGGTTTTACTGTCGAAAACCCCGTCACTGCTCGCACTGCAGTTGAGCAGCTCCCCCCATTTCGGCTTGCTGACAATAAATCGTTTGGAAAACCCATCTATTAATTAAAAAAATACAAAAAAGCCCTTTCCCTGCAAATAGAAACCCCAAGAAATTTACTTTTGGAAAAATTTAAAACACATTTTAATGTAATATACATTAGCGTTGTTCTTTAAAATATTCTGTCCCAAACCCACACAATAGGGGAATCGCGATTCAGATAATGGCACAACGCCATCTATCGATAAATCTACTAAACACTCACTTTGCTGAAACGTATGTTGTACCTATCTGGTTTAAAACCTCATTGACCTGTAAGCTCCCCTTTTGCTCTCGGGGGCTGAGATAAGTGGACACAGTGTCGACACTGTTTTCTTTCCCCGCCCGATTTGCTGTTTTACACTTGGTCTGCCCGCGGTTCCTCCTCCCATTTCCCCTTTGTTTAATTCATGTTGCCACCCTGTTTTTTGGGTTATGACCTGCTTTGGGAAATACAAAAATAAAAATTTATTATGTTTTTCTAATTTTTTGTTATTTTTTTCTTTCATCACCCATCGCGCCCAATGCGGGAAAATGGGGCCTTTCCCCATTGCACCCCAATTTAGTTTCAAATTTTTTGGGGCTTCCCCGGCATAAAGTCCTGCCAGCCATCTTGCGAAAATCGTAACTCCACCGGGCCTGTGGGGTCCTAAAATATTTTCCCCGAGACGGGGGTCTCCACCCCCAAAAAAACTCGTTTTCCCCAACGGTTATCGGTTCTGCGGTAATATGGCCACCCCACTGCCACTTCAACTTGCTGATCCGGTAGCTATGCGGTGACCTTATTTCCCTCCCCGGATCCCCTCTTTTTCTAAAGGGGATCCCTTAAGAAACCCCGACATACCCCTTTCCCAAAGAACTTTGGGGAGCGATTTTGAACTTGTGGACCAGCCGTACCGTAAGGGTCCACGTTTCAGTCCGTATGTCATGAGGGGGTGGGGACGCACTTTTAAAAGGGCCCTTTCGTTTTAAAGGGAAACTGGGGGATGGGACGTGAGAAGATGGGAAAGAAAGTTTTTTCCCAAAACGCTCCCCAACCCCCCCAACGAATTTCTTCGGGTTCACCCGCCCTCGAATTTGGTTTTTCTCCCTAACTGCAAGTTTTGCCCGGGGGGGTACACATAATTTAAACAACTTCGGAACGGCCCCGTGTACCGCAATGGGTTTCCCGGTAGTACATTTTCTTTAAAACATGCCCTTTGGGTTTTATCCAAGTTCATCCGTAGGCCGATGCGTACAGAAGTGTCAGCTAAGTCATCGGGTTTTTTGTTTGTGGGTTTCCCTGGCAACCGTTCTGCCTTTGATGACAAATTTTCTTTTTGCAAACGCAAGTGGAGTTGTATTCGCCATTGATATTGATGCCACCCCCTTTCCGTGAGCGTTTTTGAAATGTCCCCCCTTTGCTTTTGTGAAAAATTTTGGGGGGAAAATAACTTTCCCTTGTCTCACTCCCCCGATGCAATGGTAGGGGCCCTTTTTTTCCCTGTTTTCTGAAATTTGGGGAAGGACATGGGGGGGCTTCGTAAAAGGACTCTCATCACTTTGTGTATCCCCCAATTTTAACTTGGCAACGCTGAGGGACTCCAGAACAGACCAGATCCGATCGAGTAAAAGGGGCTTTTCATAGTCCAAAAAATGTTTGGGGGGACAAAGGGGCGATTTTTCCCTTCCCGGTTTCTTCTGTAAAATCTCCCCGCACGTGTGGATGGGGTCTATGGTGCCATACCCGGGCCCCAAAAACCCAGTTTGCCCCCGGTTTTTGGAATTCGTGGTTTTCGGCAAGGGGTTCGTGAGACTCTCGAAAACAGCTGTAGACGTGGCTTAAAAGGGATATGGGTCGATAGTTCTTAAAACGGGTTTGTAAACCCTTTTTGAAAAAACAAGACAAACCCACTCCAAATCCACGCTTCTGGATTTCCCCTTCAAACAGGACAGCGTTGAAGAGCTTTTGGACCCCCCCTTAGTACGGGTTTCCCCCCGGCCCTTCAAGAGCTTGTTGGAAACGCCACCCCTCTCCGGGGGTTTTTTCCCATTTTTCAGCTGTCCAAGAGCCATCTCGATTTCGTCAATGCAAAAATTTTCTGGCAGGTTTCTTTGGGGTGTAAAGTGTTAATGTGGCTCTGGGAGTCCTCATTTTCGGGATCAGGTGGGAGATGCATGCAAGGTTAACCGGCCATAGAAGCTTTCCCCCTTTTCCAAAAAAGGGACCCCGGCTTCGAAGCAACGATTTTCCCCACTTTTTGAAAGTAAAACTTTGTCAGGTGGCTTCTTCCAAGAGATTGTACGAACACTTTTGGGCCCCCGATTTTGCTCGATCGCTCTTTCCCAATTTAAAAAGTTTTTGGGGCACCGGGGGGTCGTGTCGTACGAGTTTTCGATCTCCCGGTTTAGGTCCCCTTTTCCGGGCAAAGTGGGCAGGTGGGGGTTTTTAACCCTTTTTTTTGTTTTTTTTTCATCCAGCCCTGGGTCCTTTCCCGAAAGCCCTTTGACTTCCTGCCCCCTTTTTCGCCCGAAATTTTACCAAAAATTTTAAAACCTTCTTACCCGAGGATCTGAAAACCCCTTTTTGATTTTTGGTTTACGTCGATTTTGGTTTTTTCCCCGGCAGCGAAACGGTTTTCCGTTTTGACTGGAACGTTTCAGATCCTGTCATGGTTTGGCCGGGGTTGGTCGGGGCCCGGATTCACAAAAAAGACACGTTCCGCCCCAAAGTGAATTCAGAGAGCCCCGGAAAAAAGTCGGTGATCCAATACCCGGGGGTTTAAAACCCATTGATCCCCCGAGACGTCTCTGAATATGTGCTTTTTTACCGTTTATATGGAAAAACGATCTCATTTTTGGTCATAGCGTCGGGGCTTGCCAGCCCCCTTCCTTTGGGGCTGGTTTTTGAAGAAAGAATTTATCAAAAAACAAAACCCTCCCGTTTTGGGAAGTTGACCAGCATTTGCCCCCTATGATTTTTGCCCCTTTCCCCCTCCATGGGGTCCTAGTACCGATTTGCCGCCAAACTGGACTCCCACTTTAGCGTTTTGAAGTCCCCCCATAAAAACGTTGTATGGGTTTAGGGTTTTGAAGTGGAGGGCCCTCGATAAAGTCATCGTTTCATATCCCCAATCGTCGTCCGGGAAAGTTTCCGAGGGCGGTGCGATACTTGCACAACCTTGAAAGGGTATTTCCTCTCGGGTGGGGGCTTGATAAGAGGTACGTACCCTGTTCGACACACTGGAAAAATTTCCCCAACGTTGTAAAATTTGGGAACCCCATTTACAAAAAAACCAACCCCCCCTTGGGATTGGGTTTGGGCTCCCTCGCGGAAGTACATTAGGGGGCCTGACTCGAGGGGGGTTTTGGGTCTCCCCCTCTCTTCGGAATTCAAATAGCCCTAGGATATGCCACCTAATCTTTCCCAAGGGTTTCCCCCTCAAATTTCGCCCCGATGCGAGTCTAGCCGTTAGCCCTGCGTCCGTTGGGACGTAGCCAGGGTCAGGGCGGTTGTGGGGGCCCCCCCTAGCCCCGGGGATTCTTCGAAACCCCCCCGCCCGCCCTTTTCCCCAGGGGCGCCCCCATGACCAGGGAATGGGGGGGCCGCCGGGAACTGGGGGCCGTTTGGGCCTTTTTTGCGTCTGCATGGGAGGGGTTTTTCCCCTAATCCCCCACGCTGGGCAGGCGGGTTTGGGGATCGCCGGGGGGTAGCGGGCGCCCCCCCGGTTAAACCGGGGTTTCCCCTCACCGGCCTGTTTATTTAGCACGCCTATTTGGGGTGGATTTTACCGCCACGGGCGGTCGCCCGAGGCCTCGTTTGTCGGGTTTTTAGCAGGATGCACCGCGGGCGGGTGAGGTTGGCCCTTTGGGGGGAAAAATGGTGGTTTGCCCCCCCCCCCCCAAAACCCCGTTACCAGGCTGTTAGTTTTTTTAAAAAAGAGGGCCCAAAAATCAATGAATTGTTTAAGTTATGTAGTATTTGTCGGGAAACCCCGGCTTTTCGCTCCCGCGGCGAGGGCGCTGCGGGCGCCCCCCTGTTTCCCCACGGCGGGCCCACCGGGGACGAAATGCACCGAGTGCACGCTGGAGCCCGTTTTGGGGGGTTGAGGGGGTACGGGGGGCGACGACCTAACGCCCCAAAAAACGGATGATAAAAAAAACAGAAACTTAAAAAGATATTGATTTAAAATTTTGGGAAATTTTTTCCAACATGAAAGGGAAAAAAAGGTTTTTTTTATTTAAAAAGGGAAAAAATTGTTGGTTAAATTTTAATTTGTTTTAAAAATTTAAAATAATTTTTTGATTAACTAATATAGAAAATAAGGAAAAAAATTAAAAAAACGAAAAATTTCTTTAAAAAAAAAAAACCCAAATTTCCATCGAGGGGTTTTCCCCTTCAGGGGGGAGGGGGGGTGCGAGGGGGCGGGTGCGTGCGGGGCGGGTGGAGCCCCGTTGCTCGGTACGCGTGATGGGTAGGGAGGGTTCGGCGCCGCCGCAGCAGCGCCAGGGGGGGGGGCCCCTTGGTGCTGGGGGGGCGCGCGCTGTTTATGCGACCTACTGACGCGATCCAACCCTCGAAAAGTCACCGTGTCGCCGCCCGCTGACCCAAAACTCTTCCCGGGCGCATTGAATCAGCCAAAATGGTTTCCACATTAATAAATAGACAAAAAAAATTAGGTCAAATCATTTTTTTTTTGAAAAAAATAAAAGTATTTTGATAATAAGTTCCTAATTCAGTATGTTTTTCATTTAAATAAAAAAAAAATTAAAGGAGTTTTTTTGAAAATCTTCAGGGCTTGTCATTAAATTGGCACGAAAAGAGAAACACAAAAAATGCATAAAGAAAAACTTACCTCCATAGCCCAAAAGGTTCCCTAATTTAATTCCCCCCCCTAAGGGGGTGGGGGTACAAAACGTGGCCCCCTCCCATCGCGCACCACGTCCAGTGGCGATTTTACGCTGTAGCAAAGAGGACGAACCCCCCCCACTTGCCCCTACCACCACCCTTTTGTACAGAACATTTTTTATGAATTAAATTATAGAATTATTTATTAAAATTTACGGAAGGAAACATCCTGGGCAATAAGTATTCAATAAATATGTTTGGGGTTTTTCCCCCCACCCAATTTTTTTTTTTGACCAGAGGAGTGGCCCTGGCAGTGATAAAAGGTGCCCAAAAAATCGTTAAAATGCTATTTCATAAATTTTTAAAACCATCAAAAGTTTTAATGATAATCCCCTTTTCAAGAAAGGCCCTGAAAAATTTGTAGAAATCAAATTTTTTTTTTCTTTAGTGGGGCCCCCGAAGAGGAGGGCGGGGGCACCCTG